>QRFJ01001439.1:0-227821 GCA_006176705.1 Cocos nucifera
TTATTGATTATAGTCAAAATTATAATTTTGCCCTTAGAAGTGTATTATAAGTGTCAGCCAATTCTGGCTTCTAGGGCACATATATCTAACACATGCTGTGAGTGTCACGAGCAGGTATCAGTCGAATCCAGATGAAGAGCACTGAACTTTTGTGAAATATATCCTTAAGTACTTGAGAAGGACTAAGGATATGTTTCTAGTCTTTGGTAATGGAGAACTCTAGGTCCAAGGGTTTACATACTCGGACTTTATGTCTGACATAGATGATCGAAAGTCAACATCTAGAAGTCTATTTATATGTAATGGTGGTGCTATTAGCTGAAAGAGTTCCAAGCATATAGTGATAGCAGACTCCATCATAGAAGCAGAATACATCGCTACATCGAAAGCTAAGAAGAAGGCATTCTTCTAGTACAAGAAGTTCACTATAGAGCTTGGAGTGATGCCATCGGATGCTGTCCCTCTATACTGTGACAATAATGGCACCATAGCTCTAACTAAGGATCCCAGATCTCACCAAAAATCCAAGCACATCGAGTGATGATTCTACCTCATCCATAATTATCTTGAGAAGGGATACGTCGAGATCGAGAGAGTCGACACCGCAGATAATATGGCTGACCCACTAACGAAGCCATTGGGATAACAGAAGATCGAAGCCCATCTTGAGAAGATGGAACTTAGATTTGTAGTTAATTGACTTTAGGTCAAGTGGAAGTTTGTTAGATGTGTGCTTTAAAAGATAGATTGACAAATACTTATAATACACTTTTAGGAGCAATTTTATAATTGACTATAAATTAATAAAAAAATTATTTTCTATCATAATGTGTATTTAAAGTATCTGTGATACATCCTTTAAATTAATGGTAATGATAATTCATATTTTCAAAAGTTAAAAATTTAAGATATGAATTTTTATAATTAACTCATAAATTGCTTCTAACAGTAGGATCATCATGAGGATGGTGATTGATCCAGACAATTGATGTACGATCGTTTTCTTAAGATAGACAAGTCTTAAGTCTACAGTGTGAAGACATCAGAGCAAAAGTATAGGTACTCGTTAGAGAACGAGGGCACTGAGCATGACCACTTTGAGCAGTCATAAGAAAGTCTACCTTCTCGTCGATGACTGGCTCGATGCTGTAGTGGTGTATCTGATTTTTTGATCTGAGGTGCATCGACAGTTCACCTTAAGGATGTTATAGTTTGACTACACCATAACTCGATCTCCTCGCCATTCAAAATTCTGAGGTGTATGTTGGCTATAGCATGTTCATTGTAGGAATTGGATTGCACCAATATGAGATCTATCTACCTCGGTAGATGAGGAGTAGCTCTATGATGAACATGAGATTGAGTCCATAAGCCCATGGCCATGGCAACATAAAGATGATGAAAGAGTTTCTATTAGGATTTTACATCGAACTTGAATCGAATAATTAATTCATATGATGGATGTTGGGTTTGATGAGTTCACCTTAACCCTAATCCTGTCGAGACTCAAGATAGAAGAACTCAATCATACAGGTAGCTGCATTGAGAGGATCGCTTTCAATTCTAATGGCTTGCCATCATATATTGCTAGGTGTCACTGGTGGATTTTGGAAGTAATTAGAATGATCTTGATGATCAATCATTCAAATTGTATGAATCAAAAAAGTTTTGGTCCATCGAAGCATATTTCGATGATGTTGATGATGGACATCATGACATATCTCATTACCGTATAGAAATGAACGTAACTAGATCACACAAATAAGAATTTGGATCTAGATGTGATCAACTGAGCTAATCCGGTTTGATTAATTTAGATTAGATCTAATTAGATTCAAAAAAATTGTGTTAGCACATGATTGAGCCTAACATTCTTCTTCTATAGTCCTGGTTCATCTTGGATGAGTTTGACTCACTCTAGAATCCTAACTGGAGCCTATCCAAGTCAGAAAAGGATTGTCCTAATTCATCAGATGATTTTAAGACAACACCTATCAATTCTTGTTATCTATCATTTTCTATTTCGGATAAGGGTCAAAGGTTGACCCTATTATTAGAAAGAAGGGACAAGGGGTGTGCACCCATTGGAGAATTTCTAGGGGCGCGCACCCCTAGATTTTTTATGCAATTTAGAGAGGACACATGTCCCTCTAGGCGTGCATCCCAAGTGGATAAAGGCTTTGACCCAGTCAAATTAGATTTGACTAGGTCAAAGTGACTTAATGAGATCAAAGTCTTTGGAGATGAGCTGCTTGCGCTACCCAAACATTCTCCCTCTTCTCCATGCCATTTCTATCTAGATTTTGTGTGACAAAATCATGAAAATAAGAGGGTGGGGCATGGAGATTTGATAAGGACTCCTTCTGCATGTCATGTTTGACCTATTTAAAGTTGCAAACAAAGGGACTCTATGTTTGGTCTATTTAAAGGGCCCTGCGCAAACCTGTTCCCAAGTGGTTGGGCAAAGCAGCAAGAGAAGATTCAAGTTCCATTGGCGAAAAGATCAGAAAAAGATACAACTAGTTCATGAGATGAACATGCATCTTTCAGAAGTTGAAGGATCTATAGAAGAACTTAAGATCTAATTTTTGAAGATCAGATCCAGAAGGAAAGCACCTCTAGATCTAGCTTGAGTGGACTTTGATAGAGACCAGGCACGTGCATGGCTCGATCCAGAACCTTAGGAGTATCAGGATCATCGACAGGATAATTAGATTACTCAAACAAGGTGTGAAATTAAATCTAATTTAATTTTAATTTTAGTTTTAATATCAAATCTATAGGATCATATCTAAAAAAGTCTTAGATCTAATTAGGATTTGTTAAAAAAATTTTGAAATATCCCTTCAGGTCTAATCAAATCTGAATGATTCTGTGGCAAAAAAATATTGTTTTTCTTCTGGTGCCTCCTAATTTGAAATCTGAGGTACTAAGCTCCATCCTTCATAGAGTGATTGTCATGAATCAGTGGTTTGACAAGATCCTTTTGGATGGCTCTAGCTGACAGACGTAGTATGGACTAAGTAGGTTTGTGATTCTCTGAGAGAAGCTCATCCTGAAGGATATTCGAATGGAAGAACTTCAGCTGAAGGAAGCATGACTGAAAGGAGTTCAGTCGGATGGGATCTGCTAGGATGGAGCACTATTGGGAGGAGCGCAATTGGAGGAATTTATCTAAAAGAAGCATGACTGAAGGAGTTTATATGGAAGGAGCATGACTGGAAAGGACTTGTTTGGAAGGAGCTCGATTGAAAAGGACTCATCCAGAAGTAGCATGACTGGAAGAAGCTCATCTAAAAGAAGCACAATTGGAAGGAGCTCGTTCAAAAGGAGCATGATTGAAAGGGGCTTGTCCGAAAGGAGCACAAGTGGAAGGGGCTCGACTTGATGGAATCCTCCAGGTGATTGGAAGGAATTCAACCGGATGGAGAGCGACTGGAAGAAGTTTGAAAGAGGAAGTCTAGTGGGCGATTGGAAGGAGTTCGGCTAGTCGACGTTCATCATTCTATCCATAGGCTGTGTAGTGTTTGAATGAAAATCATCTATGTTCTAGAGAGGTAGTTCGATGTCCGCATGGTGGAGGTAGTCTAGACTTCGGTGGAGGTTATTTTATCCCTAATACTTGTCTTCCTACTCCTGAGTTTGGATTCCGGATAAAGGAAGTACGAGAATCACAATAGCTGAAGTCCTCTGCCAATTTCTTGCTTATTGAGAAATGAAATGTTTTGGCTTTTTCTGACTTGGTGCTGAAGCTTCTTCAACACAAGGTGATCTGAAAAGATAGATTTTTCAAACCTCCCACTGAAGTGCCGCCCAAGGTATGGCATAATTAAGTTCTGTCAATCGCCTTCCCTCTGCCATGCTGAGTGGGATACATGTTTAATAGAGATCAGGTGGAGTGGATCTACGATCATAACTGCCTTGGGCTCCTCTCTATTATTTAAATTCCTCCTTCCTCTTCCAACTTCTCAATTCCACTGGCATCTTCTTCCTCTTGTTTCCTATTTCTTCATCTCCTCTGAGCAGTCTACTACGATCATCATCCTTCTAGACCACTTCTTAGTCCTTTCGATCATCTTCCCATGCTCTTCAATCCTATTTAGGTTAGTTCCTCAACCTTTTCCTCTTTTCTTTGCTTTTTTTAATCGTTGTTTGGGGGTCCTCCTCAGGTTTCTCTAGTTGGCTTCACTCTTTTTCCTATCGAGACTTCGCTATTTTTTTTCTTGATCTTTTGGGGCTTTTTCTCCAAATTTAGTTTGATCTGTATGTCCACTAAGAAATCTTGGTCGACTAGTTAGGAAAGTCTGGCTTATCTGAGCCTAATGGATCCAACCAATAAGGAAGCCGAGGCCATAGAAGCATCCCATCCCCCTTCTGCCCCTGATACCATTCCTTGTGCACTTTATCCTGCAGATCTTTTCTTGATACGAATTTAGTATAGGATTCCTCTGGAATATGAGTTTGAACTCTCTGGACCAAGCGGCCGAGCTTGTTCTCCACCCCCAGGTTATTTTTGCTTGTATACCGAGGCTCTTCGTGCTAGACTTCGACTTTCAATCCCTCCTTTCATCATAGCTTTATTTAGGTTCTTGAATATCTCCTTTGCCTAAATGGCGCTAAACTCGTTTAGGTTTGTCATAGAATTTCTATCTTTATGCATTATGGCCGAGGTCCGATCTACTATTTTTCTATTTCATAATTACTTCACTTTTAAATGTCATCCCATTGCCAAAGATTGATGGTATCTGTCTCCTCAGTTTGGCAAGAAGGGGTTACTAAAGGGCACCCCTTCTTTCATTCATAACTTGAAGGAAAAGTTCTTCTATTTTTTCTGGCCATCCTTAGACTTAGGGCTTCCTCCCTAGGAACGTCTGAGAGATTTGGTCCGTCGGGCTCCGGGATTAGAAAGAGAGGACCAAGAATCGGTTAGCAAGATTAGAAATTATCAGGCTCCTGCTCTATCTAAGCTAATAAAGGATCAGACCTTATTCAACTATAGTTTAAGTCCTCTCAATCCAGCAGGTATATTCTTGAATTTCATGAGTCTCTTTCTTGGCCCACTTTCTAATTATGAATTTTTTCTTATTATAGAAATGGATGTGGATGAGCTTCAACATCTCTCGAAAGGACTCCGAGCTCACAAAAGGAAGAGCGCCACGACTGATGAGCCTTCCAAAAGGATGATGGTCGATGCCTTAAGCTCTGCTGCACTCGCCGCTGTTGCTGCTAGTCCCCCTACTACTACCACAGCCACCAAGATTGTAGCACCTCTGACCTCCACGAGCCCTCCAACCAAAGTCTCAACTTTGGAGCCCCCATTGAGAAGGTGATGGAGGTGGAGAAGAAGAAGAAGGAGAAAAAATTGGCCATCGTGAAGGTCTGACGTAGGGTCGCCATTAGGGGATCCAACGGTTCCAATGAGGACCCGGGGGAGAACCCCTTCAGTAATAAAAATATCATCAAGAAGCTAGTCGATGGGTGTATTATTGAAAATTATGTTCCAAAGCCAATCGTCAGTCTATTGACGGTTGAGATATTGTAATTAATTTATTAATTAATAAAAAATATTTTGGCATCTTTTTCTTCATCATAAATTTACATCTTCTAATAAACTCAATTATTATGATGAAGTTCTTAGGACTATTTAGTTTTGATAAAAAGAGAATTTATCGATTTGCCCTTAAATTTATTCACGACTAAATGATAGGCTATTAAATAGGATGACAGCATCTATCAAACATAGGTCACTATGTGCCATATAGGTTGATTGTCCTCTTAACCAAGGAGTGTGGAGACACTAGTATGGCATACAGATGAGATATATGGATACATCATCATTGAATGTGATCAACTCAAGAGAATTCTGCTATCGAGAATATCTCTAATGGGATATAGGTATAAGTATCCCTTAGACCTGAGATCACCTCAGTGACTTGCAAGCAACTCACTATGCTTTGGTACCAAATTAACTAAATTTCTAATTCAGCAATGGATGGCTTCTGAGCACAGTCAAGTACTTATAAAGTTAGAGTGTGATCAAGATGGAATAGACCACTTCAAGAGTTGGAGAAGAATGTATCACTGTATTTCAATATAGCAAAATCTTGGTCAGGATAATCCATCAGATGGATTTGATATTTTGAAATTCAATATGGACAACCTGATCAGAGTTGACAGTTGAACTCTGAGGTATCCTACGAGCATTGTAGTCAAGAGGATGAATTATATGGAAACTATATTCGCATGGGTTTTAAGAATGATGTTCTACACCTTTCGACCTATCTGGTCATCAGATATCATTGCTAGATGGTCATTTCGATTGGTATAAAAATTTATTTCTATGCTACTAGCTTAGATTCGGATCTATGAGGTCACACACATTAGAGTTCACATTCTATGTTCGTGGGCTCGTGTGAATGACTCCTAGAGGTCGAATGTGTGTGCGGCTCATGACTTTATCCTCAAGCCTGGATCAGCAAGTTAGAACATCTAACTTGCTTAGGTAATAGAACTGATCTATTAACTTCATACCTATATTTGATGTAGGATAGATCTAGGTTGATTTGATCAATCTTTTCTTTCTTGTTTGATTTTAATTTCTGATTTAATATCATGCCTTGATCATATAATAAATCTAAGATCTAAGTATTTATATATTTATTTAAATAAATATTTAATTTATTTAAGTCATCCGCTGCATGATCTTGAAAAGTTTCAAGATCTACCCATGAAATCCTAGATCTGATTCTTTCAGTTGGTATCAAAGCCTAGGTTCTTATTACATAATTTTTATGCATGTTTAGATTATCTCTTAGATTAGATCTAATTTATAATTTAATTATTAAATTTAAAATTAAATAAAAAATTTAGATATCATGAACTGCCATAAGGTTGTCCTACTGTAAGGTTTATCCCATATAGTGAAAAGATTGTCCAAGTTCAAGATGATCTGACTCTAATCATAAATTTATTAGATTTGATAAAATTTTATTTATAATTTAATAGATTTAAAATAATTTTAAATCTAAAAATAAAATATTTTAGATTGCACGGACTGCCATAAGATTGTCCTGCTGTAAGATTTACCTCTTATAGTGAATAGGTTGTCCTAGTACGTGCTGATCTAAAATATTGATCATAAAATTTTAGATTAGATCTAAGAAATTTTATAATTTGATTAAAAATATTTTAATCTAATTTTAATCATCATAAATATGTTAGATTTGATCTAGAAAGATTTATGATTGATTATTATTTAAACTATTTCAATTACATGAACCTATTTAGATTAGATATAAAGTAGTTTTATATTTATTTTACTTACATATTGATTATGAATCAAACATGCAACTTGATTGATAGAACTATATTATAAAAATATTTTACAAATTTGAAAATCATTTTCAAAAAGTCGAATCCTAACCCTCAGCCCAAAACTTAATTGAGAATTAAGAAGTTGATTGATTAGGATCTAGGATTGTGAATTGAAGATCTTAAGATACAAATCATAACACATTAGATTAAATGGATCAGTGGAGATTAGGTCCATTAATTGGGTTAGACCTAGGGTTAGATTAAAGAATGGACTTAATTAAAGAATTGACTAAATCTAATTAATTATTGTCTTAGATTAGGTCTGGAATTCTTTAGATCAACTACAATAGTTATAGTTGGTTAAGTCCATGTCTTTAACAAAACCCAAGATGGACTTGATTCTTGGCTAGCGGTCTAGCATGAACTGTTAGATTGATCTAATTGAAACTAATTAAATCAATTGGTGTCTAAGGTAAACTAGACTGATGGTTTTTAATTGGCAGCCACCTTACCTGATCATTTTTTATGGTGTCTAAGGTAAGCTTTGGCAGACCCTCCCACCGATCGAACTTACCTGGCCTTTGGTGAGATTATGTTTTGATTGAATCACTTGACTATTTGAGCTGACCCATGTCAGCTAGGTAAATTAGTATGACTGATTTAGGCGCTCCTAGACCAGTCTGTTAGTGGTCTCCCTTAAGTTGACTTGGTGAAGCCAGTGGGATGATTATGACAAGCTGGTTTATCTGACCTACTCACTTTCATAAATAAATTCTCTAAAATTATTAGGTTTCTAAAATAAAATAGTTATATGATAACTGAATCATAGCGTTCCATTAAAGTGGATGATAATGGATATGTCAGTTGGATAATCATTGGAGGCCCAAAGGCCTAGTGCTTATCGGTTGATAAAATTATCATTCATTATATGATCTCTTCGATACATCTTTCTAAGTGGTGGTCAGGTGGGCCAACCAAAGTTGGGCCTGATCATTCATTGGTTAGATAGGCTAAGTATGGTCATGTTAATGGTTGGACCTAACTGGATTCTTTTTTGAGAAGACCAAAGCCAACTGATTAAGGGCTGGGGTAAAATTTAATTACAAAAAATTATTTGAAGAAATAATTGATTATGAACCTATCCTTAGATATATATGAATTAGCCAACCAAAGTTGGACTCATGTGCAGTCTATGCGGATTCTAGTACCCACTAAGGAATTAGGATAATCCCTCGAATTGGAGGTGGAGGCTACCAATTCAAATAAAATAGTGGGAGATACCTTTTGATTAAAGTTCAAATCTTTAGGTTTAATGAATCAATTACTAATTAGATTTTAATTTTTTTTATGCAAACATGGCTACTTTTCTATCGCTTCGATCATTGTTGGACAATGATAAGTTGGTGGGATCCAATTTTGATAGCTGGTATCGAAAGTTGAAGATTATCCTAGAGCATGAATGGATCCTATATGTGCTGATGGATCCTACACCTGAGGAGCCAGCTGTCAATGCACGTGGAACAGTCAGAGGCACTTATCAAAAGTGGCTCAATGATCGAACCACGATGCGCTGCATTATGCTGGCTACGATAAGCGATGAGTTCAGTCGCAGGTTTGAGACAGCTCAGCCAAATGAAATGCTCCAAATGTTGGAGGATTCTTTTAGCACACCCGATAATGTTGAGAGGCCCAAAACTAGTTGTGCCATCTTTAATACCAGAATGCGGGATGGAGCCTCTATCACTGATCATGTACTGTACATGATCAAGCAGATAGAGCACTTGAGCAAACTTGACTTTGTCTTGTATGAACAACTTAAAAAAGATACAATACTGAACTCGCTGCCAAAGTCCTATCGCCCTTTCCTTACTCATTACAGAATGACAAAGCCTAAAGTAAACTATCACGGCTTATTGGGGTTACTTCAGAACTTTGAGAAGGATCACCAACTCCATAAAGAGTCGGTGAACTTCGTGGGAGGTTCATCTTCTGGTTCTCGACCCTTTACGAAAGAGAAGAAGAACAAGAAGAAGAAAATAAAAAAAAGGTGCAAGTTCAGGCTGGAACATCAATACAGGGCCAGACCAGAAAGATCAAGCTCGATAAGAGTCAAACTGAATACTTCTTTTATAAGAAGCGGGGACACTGAAAAAGGAACTGTCCTCAATACATTGCCTCTCTGGACTCGAACAGACAGAGAAAGAAATAAGCTATTGCTGGGTAAGGTATTTATTTGATAACTCCTTGCAATTTTTCTATTTGTGATATTACTGACTGGGTATTAGATAGCCCTTACCATATTTGCAATTCATTGCAAGGATTGTAGGTCAGTAGAAGATTTAAGCAAGATGAAAGATTTCTGAACATTGAAGATGGAAGACCATTTCTAGTTCTAGCTTTAGAAATTTTGAAACCTATATTTGAATCTCATATCGCTGTTCTTAGTGATTGTCATTTCTGTCCTTATTTCTTTTTAAATATCATTTCTGTAGGCCTTTTGGCCATGAACAATTATAAAATTTTAATAAAAAAATGAGTTTATAATGTCATTATGAATGGTGTTACTGCTTTCTATGGATAATTGAATAATGGTGTATATATGTTATCACAATATGTTAATGTAGGTTATTCTACTGACAAGCACCCTAGATTAGATAGTGTATCAGATATCTACTTATGACACTGTAGGCTAAGTCATATAAACAAGAACAGGATAAATAAGTTGACTCAAGAAAAAATTCTCGAAGTCAATGATTGTGAATCACTTCCAACCTGTGAGTTCTGTCTTCTTGATAAAATGACCAAGTCATCTTTTACTGAAAAAGGTGAGAGAGCCAATGAGCTCTTAGGTCTAGTACATACTGATGTATATGGACCAATGAGCATAAGTGCCAGAGGTGGATATGTTTACTTCATCACTTTCACAGATGATCTATCCAGATTTGGATATATCTATCTGATAAAACATAAGTTGGATTCTTTTGAAATGTTCAAATAATTCCAAAGTGAAGTAGAAAAATAAACTGAAAAGAGTATTAAAACTCTTCGGTCTGACTGAGAAGGAGAATATCTTTCTGGTGAATTTCTCATATATCTAGGAGAGAATGAGATTTTCTCTCAATGAACTCCTCCTGAAACACCACAATATAATGGTATGTCTAAAAGGAAGGAATCGGACTCTGTTAGATATGGTCCGATCCATGATGAGATTTGCCAGCTTGTCGATATCCTTTTAGGGATATGCACTCGAATCGACTTGTTATCTATTAAATAAGGTTCCAAGTAAGTCTGTAGTTAAAACCTCATATGAGATATGGATAGGGTGTAAACGAGCACTTTCACACCTTAGAATTTGGGGGTGTCGACTTATGTCAAATGGTTAGTTACAGATAAATTTGGACCTAGGTCTGATAAGTGTACATTCATAGGATACCCAAAAAAGATCAAAGGATACTATTTTTACCATGTTGATAAATAAAAGATGTTCGTCAGTCTTAAGGCAACCTTTTTGGAAAAAGAGTTCCTTGGTGAAGAAACTATTGTCTCTAAGATTAAACTTGATGAAGTTCAATAAATAAAAAATCTGACACAAAATATTGAACCTAAGTCAGATTTAATCAGATCAGATCCGAAGCCTAGTGAACCCACACTATTAAGGCGATCCGGTAGAGTACCGTGCCATCCAAATAGATACTATGGATTCTTGATCCAGGATGGTGATTCCATCGAACTCGATGAGAATGATGAGGATCCGATCACTTATACGGATGCGATGCAGAGATCCAACTCTGAAAAATGGCTAGAAGTCATGAGATCCAAAATAGATTTCATGAAGGTCAATGATGTATAGACATTAGTTGACCCACCCGAAGGGGTTAAATCCATTGAGTGTAAATGGATCTTCAAAAGAAAGAGGGGCACAGACGGAAAGGTGCAGACCTATAAAGCCCATCTGGTTGCCAAGGGGTATCATCAACATTATGGTATTAACTACGATGAGACATTCTTTCCAATGGAAATGCTCAAATCTATTTGGATAATGCTTGCAATAGCTGCCCATTTGGACTATAATATCTAACAGATTGATGTGAAGACGACTTTCGTAAATGGAGAGTTAACCGAAGAGGTGTATATGATACAACCTAAGGGTATTCACATCCATATATGAGTCCAAGGTGTGCAAACTTCAAAGATCCATTTATGGATTAAAGCAAGCATCTCGGAGTTGGAACATGCATTTTGATAAAGTGATCAAAATGTATGGCTTCATTAAGAACAGAGAAGAACCCTACATTTACAAATGGGCAAATGGTCTAGCAGTGGTATTTCTTATTTTGTATGTGGATGATATTCTCTTAATCAAGAATGACATCTCTGTACTATAAGGAATAAAAATCTGGTTGTCATCACAGTTCTCTATGAAGGATTTGGGTGAAGCATCCTACATCTTAGGGATGAAGATCTATAGGGATAGATCTAAAAGGATGCTTGGTATATCCCAATCCACGAACATAGAAATTGTGCTGAAGAGGTTCAGCATGGAGAATTTTAAAAAAGGCTATCTCTCGATAGGCTAAGAAATTTTTCTCTCTAAGAAGAATTGTCCGACAGCTCCTGAAGAGAGAGAGCGTATGAGTAGAATTTCATATGCTTCGGCAGTGGGGTCTATTATGTATGCAATGATATGTACGAGATCAGACGTGGCATACTCACTAGGAGTAGTGAGTAGATACTAGTCTGATCCTAGAGAAAATTATTGGAAGGTGGTTAAAATCATCCTTAAGTATTTAAGAAATACTAAGGACCAATGATTGTTTTATGATGAGTTAGATCTGAAGCTTGTGGGGTTTACAAACTCTAGCTTTCAATCTAACCATGATGACAGTAAAAGTGTGTCAGAATATATCTTTACTCTAAATGATGGAGCCATCTGCTGAAAAAATTTCAAGCAGCATATAGTGGCAGACTCTGTATGCGAAGCAGAGTACATGATAGCATTAGATATAGCAAAGAAAGTTGTGTGGCTAAGGAAGCTCATCACCAAGCTTAGAGTAGCACCCTCCATTGATGGTCCAGTCCTGCTCTACTGCGATAGCACTGGCACCATAGCTCAAGCAAAGAAACTAAAGGCACATTAGTAAACAAAGCACATTCTGAACCGCTTCTATTTGGTCTGTGAGATTGTGGATCGTGGTGATATTGATCTTCAAAAGATCAACGAGTGACCAACTCCAGAGCATTCTACTATCGAGAATGTCTCTGATGGGATATAGGTATAAGTATCCCTTAGACCTGAGATCACCTCGGTGACTTGCAAGCAACTCACTGTGCTTTGATACCAGACTAACTGAATTTTTAATTCAGCAATGAAAGGCTTTTGGGCATAGTCAAGTACTTACGAATTTGGAGTGTGATCAAGATGGAATTGACCACTCCAAGAGTTGGAGAAGAATGTATCACTATATTTTAATATAGCAAAACCTTGATCAGGATAATCCATCAGATGGATTTGATATTTTAAAATATAATGTGGATAATTTGATCAGAGTTGACAGTTGAACTCTAAGGTGTCCTACGAGCATTATGGTCAAGGAGATGAAGTATATGGAAGTTATATTCGCATGGGTTCTAAGGATGGTGTTCTATACCTTTCGACCTATCCAACCATCAGGTATCATTGCTAGATGGTCACTTTGATTGGTACAAAAATTTATTTCTATGCTACTGACTTAGGTTCGAACCTATAAGGTCATACACATTAGAGTTCATATTTCGATCGGATGGTTGATCAGTGATTTAGATTCATTTTAGGGTTAAACAATCAATACGATTGATGTTTAACTTAATGCAAGTGTTACAGGAGGATTGATTAGTAATTAGATTACTGATTAGCTTAATTTGATTAAATCAGAGGGTTGAGATTAAGTTTAATTAAATATAATTTAATTAAATTTAGTTTGGACTTGATTGGATCAAGTCCAACTGGCTTATTAGATAAGTGCAAGGAAGAACTAGTCCTAGTCTAACTAGGACATGGGTCAACCCAATTCTCTAATTTGATTAAAAAATTAAATTAAAATTTAATTTAATTTTATCTAATTTAATTAAGTCTTTAATTGGGTTAGAACATAATTTAATTTAGTCGATTTGGTTTTGATTTAATTTGGTTTGAGAAATCATGTTTGACCAAGTCATAGATGGAATCCTAGTGAGACTAGGATTCCACCTTGCGCTACCTTAGCCCTCCATGCCCCATTCCCTCTCTTTTTGTGCGATAGAGAGTCTCTCTCTAGTCTTCATGCATGCCCCTTCTCTCTCTCTTATTCTCATATGGTTATTTGGTGGTTGACCAAGTCTAAGAGGAAGTTAGTTTTGATTTAGGATTCTATGAGATAGAATCAATATAAACCAAAACATATCCTTCCATGTGTGCCGCCCATCTCCTATTTTTCCTCCCTAATTTCACATGAGTGAGAGGTTTTTTGTGCACCTCTCCTTTCTGAATTTATCAAAAAAAATCAGAGGAGGGGCGCCCAAGAGTTGGGCGCCCCAACTACTTGCCAAATCTAGTCCTGCCTTATTTAGTTTTTGACCTAGATAAGGACTCTTCTTTTTCTATAAATTTAGGATGAATTTTGGTCTGATTTTTTCATGAAATATAGAGCTTTGGGATAGGTTTGGGGTGTGCAAAAATCAAAGGAAGATGATTCATTGGGCGTGGGGGTTTGATAGGCACCAAACTAGGTGTCTAGGTGAGAGAAAAGAGAAGAAGAAGAGGGTCTTCTTCTAAGGTTGTTTTATTTCTAATCTCTTCTCCTTCTTTTGAGTTTTTTCTGAGAGAGTCTCAGATTAGAAAAATCTTCTCTTTCTTGTCATATTTTGAAGAATCTAAGTTTTGAAGAAGAAAGCATCAGATCAACCATCGAAGCGAGATCAGCACAATACTAGCATGCTGTGCTGATTCTCTGCATCAGGATCTCTGATCGTGTTCGTGAGCTCATATGGATGACTCCTAGAGGCTGGACGTGTGTGTGGCTCATGACTTTATCCTCAAACCTGGATCAGCAAGTTAGAATGTCTAACTTACTCAGGTAATAGATTTGATCTATTAACTTCATACCTATATTTGATGTAGTGTAGATCTAGGTTGATTTGATCAACCTTTTTCTTTCTTGTTTGATTTTAAGTTTTGATTTAATATCATGCCTTGATCATGTAATAGATCTAAGATCTAGGTGTTTACATATTTATTTAAATAAATATTTAATTTATTTAAGTCTTCAACTGCATGATCTTGAAAAAGTTTCAAGATCTACCCGTGAAACCCTAGATCTGGTTCCTTCATGTACCCTACCCGAGGTCATAGACAGGATTGTTGAAGTCGACCCCAAGCAGCGTACCTGAGATTCTCTAGGATCCTTCCTTGAGGTCGGCCAACCCATCTCTTTTTTATTTCGTTCCTTCATTAGCTTATCCATTGCTTCTTCGTTAACACAAGGCACCTGGTCATTTTTATAGATAGGACATAAGTTGATCGCCAATATCAAGATGATGAATCGTATGAAGTCAGAGGCCATGAAAGCTGAAGAAGATTGTCAATCCAAAGTCACACGCCTCCCTGGAGAGAAAGTCGAAGTTGATTGCCTACTTAAGGAGAGGTCGACTGAGGTTGAAGGGCTTCAGCAGACTGCATGGGATGCCGAACAAGCTTCGGCGAGGGTGGAAGAGGAGCTAGCCTTCAAGGTTGAGAAGAGGAGAAAGATGGAAGACAAAATTGCGGAGGAGCAGCAAACTTTGGACTAGATTGTAGAGGCCAAGGTCCAGGCTGTGGAGGAGTTCAAGGCCTCCTTTGAGATGAAGAGCATAAAAGTGGAGTTTGCCCAACTGTCCTTCATCAAGGGGTACAGGCTTTGCCAAAAGAATGTGGCTGATAAATTCCCTGAGCTTGATCTCGATTTTCTTAATGAAGGAACTTCTAATGATGAGGCCAAGCCTTCCACTGCCACAATTGATTTCCCACCAGCTGAGCCTCCATCTCTGCCACCGATCTCCCACTAACCGAGACTCCATCTACTATCGTCGATTTCCTACCAGCCGAGCCTCCATCTGCTGCTGTCGAGGAACCAACTGCACCGAATTCCTCTGCTATTCCACCAGAGGTTTGAGGCCTCTTATTTTTGTAATTTCTCTTTTTATTTTTCTTCTTTTCCCTATACTTGAAAAACATTTGATTAATGGAAGTAAAGCTTTTTTCTTTAGTAAAACATGTGTCATAATTTTTTCATGTATTAAGTACAGTCCCCAATTGAAGCTGACTCTTTACCTCACTACAAGAAAGCTGAGATACAACCATGTGTAAAATACATGGATAAAGGCCTAAAACATGGGAATATGCCTACACCCTATTGGTACACATGTTTTGTTAAATATGGGTATGTCCAGCGTGGGTGTAGCTTATATCCACATTATTTTTTTTCATGTGTGTATTTCCTATTTTACCTAGATAACATCTAACGTAGGTTAGAGTATATACATGGATATAGACCTAGTGTACACCCTCATTTATTAAATGTGGGAATCTAAATATACATGCATCAGAATTCATGGGAGTTACCAAAGTGTGGGTATAAATGGACTACTCCTATTAATAATAAAATATGGGTATATAATTAATTTTTAGATATTACTGTGTTGTTCAATTTTAAAATATGGATCACCTATAATAATAAATAAAAATAAAAATTATGCATTGATAACTTATTTAAGCATCCTGTACCACTGAATAATATATGAAGATTAGTAGCTTCAAATAGACTAAACAATTGCAAATAAGACAATATTCACCATTGTATTAAAAAGAACTGAACATACATAGTAGTACTCTTAAATAAATAATCCTAATTATCTCTTCAGTTTTATTAAAATCCAAAGAACAAGGCTATACACCATTAGATTTCTAAATATAAAAGAAAGTAAACACAAACTCAAAATATGGAATAAACAAGTTTTAGCTGATCTCTTATACTTAATACACAAGTTCTAAGCTCACTTTTGCTACACCAAAAAGAGAATATGGTAAAGTTGAATTGTTGACACCAAAAAATTAACTTTGCAAAATCTGAGAGTTTATTAATATATGAAGCCATCAGCAAGATAAGACAATCTCTATCTTTCCTTGACACTATCTATCATATTCCCGATCTAAATCTGCAAAAGAAAAAATATATATATATTATTTTAAAGAAAGCGACTATTAAAATATATGTATCTAGATACATACATAATCTTTTCACCAAATAATATGAGTGCCTACAGCAAGTTTTATTAAAGTTTGACTTTTATCCTTTACAAGCAATAAAGCATCGGGCTTAGTTGCATAAAAAATAGAAATCTCGTAAAATACATCTTCCAAACACTTGCCCATTAATATCTTGCCTTTATCATTAGAAATGAATATTCCTTTGCCTATTTCTTTCTGTAAGACATCCAATAAAATAATTTCTTCACCCTGCAAGTAATAATTTTATAAAATCTAATTAGCAAGTCCTGATGATTTAACAACACATATGACAACATCAAACTATTCTATTAAAATCTTTAAATACATAAAACTAAATTTCACTTATCATTTTAGATGATTCAGGAATAGATGGTGTGTTCATTCGAGGAGAGATTTGTTTAGCTCTATCACCATTCTAGAAATAATTGAGAGTTAGCTAACTTTATTAAAAATTATTAAATTATGAGTGTAGAATAAAGTAATTATATCATAAATACTTCTGGGCTATGTTTGGTACTAACTGATGATATTTTGTCTATCTTTGGCGAATAATTATCAGCTTTTTTCATGTTGGCAATATCCTATTAATAAATGAGTACAATTAACTTAAGACAAAATTCAAATGATAAGTAAAGACAAAATTCAAATGACAAGTAAAGCAAACGGTCATCAGCTTCTTACATGATACTTTCATAATTTCAAAAAAATTAGATGATAGTTTTGAAAATAAAGATTAAGTTATCTATCTCATTCATATGAAAATAAAAAAATGAATTGCACACTCAACTAGAGTACCCACCAAAGTCGTTGAATCATAAATATTTGCTACTTGGACTTAGAGAGTTCTAACTTGACCTGCTAAGTCATGAACAATTTTATGCAGACTCTCATTTTTCTTTTTCAAGACTTCATTAGTTGCTTTAGGGCCCCACAGTGAATTGGGAGTTGGTCTTATCCCCAAACAATGGACCATGTCCGGTCTTTCTTTGCCAAACTATTTAGAAAATACCTCATCCTCTTCTGCATCTTTAAACATCTCCTCTTGGTTCCTAGTAGACATGTATTAATTACAAGAAACAAACATTATAATAAAAATAAGATAAATCTATAGTTTAGTTAACTGATAAAGGATACTTACAATGAATCCGGTGGCAGCATCATTTACAGGATTACCATCCTTTCTGGTACGAGTCTTAGCCCACATGCGGGGGCGGCTCAATTTTTTTCCTATCCTTTTGAATTGAGTATACAATATACATAAGAAAAGATTAAATGAACACAATATACAACATAAGAAAAAATTAAATCATTATATTCCTTAAAGCAAATACTTAAAGAAATTTATATGTATTTTACCTGCAGGTGATTGATTTGCACAAAGCTCCTTATTCCTGCACAATGAGGGTACTTGTACTTCTTCTTGCATTCAATATTGGTATTTGTCCTATTCTGCCATTATTTTATATATACCAAAATTTAAGATTGACCTCAACCATGATGAAAAAAATTGATCTCAACTAATGAAAGATAATAATTTCTAGATACCTGCCGCTGTAGAGTAGATCAACTGTCTGTAGCTTCCTTCCATTAAGCCTCTGGGACATTCTTAGGTACTTCACCTTTTCTTTTTCTATTATTATTACAATTGTATGTGAAGTACTTCTTTCTTAAATGGTACTTCATCCCTCTCCATTTCTCTGCCAAAGTCTTCATTACAAAATTATAATGCTCATCTCTTACATCATACTACTTCTAAAATAAAAAAATATATTATTAATACATTATAATAAGAAGTGCCAAACCATAGATGATATAGAAATTAATATCATCTTTGTGTATTCCCAAAGTTCATCTTTAGTTGTCTTAGGTATCTTTTACCAATCATTCACACTAACTGGCAACTGCACATGAAACTTTGTTAAGCTAGTCAAAAAGCTCATAAATGATTGCCCACCATCCCCAATTGGCTGTCCATACTCATTCCACTCTACATGAATCATCTTATCAGAATCCATCGTATGCACATCTTTCATTTGTGTCTCACCACGATAATTTAGGAGGTGGCTCTTTAGGTTGGGACACCTCTCCTTCTTTTGAGGCTGCAGCAATATCATCTTCATGTATAATATTTTATTCTACAAACTTCTGCTTCTCAATGACTTGCTTAGTTGTACTCTCTTTTACACATCCCACCGAAGCTAAACCAGCCATAAAGAAATCCAACTCCACCATTGTAAACCAGTGATCATTAAGTTAAAAAAATTAAAATCAATAAGTAAATATGTTAAAAATGCATATAAAAATTTGTAAAGAAGTTAGAGGATTAGAATATCAAAAGAAGAAATATTGTTTGGAGAGATAGTTGTGGGAGCAGCCTACATAAAATAATAGATATAATATGTAACAAAGTATTCACAATCATTCTCATTTGATTGCATTGGTACCTATCATTAATAAAATATAAACAAAAATATTAGTGGCTATTACTGCTCTATGTTTTATATAAATAAATTATTTATTTAAAAAAAAATCACATAACTACCTTTGGGGTTATCAATGGCATATTCCATACTGCTCTTACATCTTTTGACCTCCTTTTACAGTCATACATATCAAAAATAAGACTGCATGTAGATATATGCAAACAGTCTAAATAAACTAATAGGAATTGACTATGAAAGCCAAAGTTAATATATATATATATATATATATATATATATATATATATATATATATATATATATATATATATATATATATATATATATATATATATA
Organism: Cocos nucifera; assembly: GCA_006176705.1. NCBI lineage: Eukaryota > Viridiplantae > Streptophyta > Magnoliopsida > Arecales > Arecaceae > Cocos > Cocos nucifera. Next base: position 19,372 of record QRFJ01001439.1, read on the forward strand.
TATATATATATATATATATATATATATATATATATATATATATATATATATATATATATATATATATATATGTATATATATATATATATATATGTATATATATATATATATATATATATGTATATATATATGTATGTATGTATGTATGTATGTATGTATGTATGTATGTATGTATTTGTATACCGTCTTAATTCACTTTCATATCCGTCAGAAGAAGAAGAAAAATCTCTTCTCTCGAATTTTAATTCAATATACTCAAAACTAACTAATTACAATAATGGCCAAGGGCCTTATTTATAGTGTAAAAGCCTTAATTCAAAAGTAAAAAAAAATTAAATAAAAATAAAAAGAATAAAATAAAATTAAGTCAAAAATTAAATTCTCAATCGGATTAGAAATTCTAGTAATCTTACGTGCTGCCATAGGCCTGTTAGACAATAAAATTTTATCCCAAAATTTATGATGGTGACAAAGTGGCCAAGCCTATAGGGCTCGAAGAAAAATTTCTAGAATGGGGTCACAATAAAGATTCTAATATCGGATGATAAAGTTAAGACTGTTCTAGCTCGATAATGTCAGAATCCTGCAAGAATTGGTGCGATCAGGTTGATTTTGCACCCTTTCGAATCCGATCCCTCAAATCTATATATCTATTTGTGGTGGCATCTATGTCATAACCTTAATCATTCAAAATTATGATGATTTTATATTATTAATATATACCCGATTCGATCTGATTTGATCCAACTAATCCTTCTAATATACCCAACCTGATCAGACCCACATGTCTATTCGATCTGATCCAACCTGACTTGATCCGAGATGGATATGGAATGGATATGGATATGGAGTTTTTACTTATGCAGTAGGTATGGGTATATGCCAACCCGATCCATACCCAACCCGTTGCCAATCCTACTTAACAATAGGGGAGCAATTTATCTCACCTTAAGGGTGACAATGGATCTCTATGATCCGAAAATCTGATCCAAATTTTAATCAAATTTTTGGATTGGTATTCTACTTATTTTGGATTTAGGTCAAACTTGAAATCAAAAAATATGATTCGAATAAAATTTGCATTCGGATCCGAGTCCAAAAATCCAAAATCCAATCAAAAATATTTTTTATTGATAATTTTTAAAAAATAAATATAGAATTTTATTTAGAAGTCCAAAATTCGATCTGAATCCAATTTGATTTTTTGGATTCGACTAGCTCTTCGAGTCAATGGGTAAGGATTTTAACTTGATTTATATAAAGGTTTAAATGGTATAAATATACAATCAATCATAATATATGAAAGATTTGATTAGACCTTGGTGGTTAAGGTAGTGGACATGCTATTCAAGGATTTTAGGTTCAAATATTTCCATATATCTATTATAAATTTATTTTATAAAAAATTAAAAAAATTATATCTTAGACTTTATTTTTTATTGATGGATTATTCATCATAGATTTTAACTTTATTTTTAAACTTGTTAAAATTACTAACAGAATTATCATAATAATTTAAAATTTTTTGAAGTTATGCTTCTGATACAGTTCTCCATCAGAAAAATCACTGATAAATAACTTATCACTAAATCAATCATAAATAATTTTGTTATATTTTTTTATTTTTCTAAAAAAATTTTTGATGGAGTCGTTTCTAAATCGATCAAAAATTTATCAAAGATTTTGAGACATATCAATTATATTTTACTATATTTCTTTATGAAAATCTATCAATGATCCATCAAAAATTTCTAACGAATCACGTTCGTCAATAAATTTCATCAGTAAAGTTTTTATCTCTAATATTATGCCTCCATGCGATCTAATCTAGGAGATGGGGCATCGAGGTTCCTGTTGGTGGGGCATCAGGTTTCCTTTTTTTCTTTTTTCTTTATTGTGGCACTCCTCTCTTGGCGCCTGTCACTTTCCTTCAATAATTAGTATATTTTTTAACAAATTTATATTACCCATGTTTATCCTTTAGTAAATTTGATTTACTCATATTTAATCATTAAAATATAAATTAAAAATTAATTATAGCATTTTCATGTTTGACTAACATGGGTATATACAACTTTTTTTTTAGAATTTGATCTTTTATCCATGTATGTACTTTACGTGGCTAAAAAGCATGGGTGTATGTGACTTTTTCTATGGTGCCTCAAGGTATACCTTTAAAGGCTACCATTAGAAGGTTGAAGAAAGAAGTTCACCACCTTAGGAGGAAAGTGGAAAAAGTAGAGGGGGAGCTTAATAAGTCAAAGAAGAATTATGTTGAGGCCTCCACTGAAATTAATCATCTTCGCCAATCTTCCAAGTAGTTCTTTAGGGATTATACTGCTAAGAAGAACCATCTGAATGAGGAACTCGAGGAAGTCAAGAAATGCGCCAACGAGAAGTCTTGGGCCTTGACCACTAAAATCAGCTCTCTAAAAGTTGAGCTCAAAGCATCTTAGAAAAAGATTCAATTGCTGGAGGGGAGCTTGGCTTGGTCTACCAGTTAGGAAGAGCACGGTTGGGACTGGTCTAAGAGATTTTTCGATCTCCAATAGTAGCTATCGAACACTGAGAGGGTGTATGATTCATATTGGATTGGCTAGTGTGATCAGATCATTGACTATAGGAAGAAGCTCAGAGCATCAAACACCAAAGTAATGTGGCTTCAGAAACTACTAGCGGAGAAGACTGAGGTCCATTCGAGTAGAGAATCAAGCAAACTCCTCTCTCTATGGAAAACCATGGAAGATCTATCTGCATTATATGAAAAGAAAAATGTCAAGCTGCAGTAGCTGAGGATCTAGATGGTTTATCAAGAAGATGCCGTCAAGGACGTGGAGATCGAATCCATGGTTCTTAGGAAGAGGTTGAGAGAAATAGAGGAAGAATCGCATTGATGGGAGAGGATGCTGAGGAAGAGCTTGGCAGTGAGGAAGAGGCTCGAAGAAGAAATAGAAGGTCTGAAACTCTCCCTTGTAATGGCTGAAACTGGTAGCCCAAAGCTCAACTCTAAATAGAATTTTGACATCTCTTTTTTTTTATATATATATTAGACTTGGCGTCCTGTGTAACAAACTCTTTCGATCTTAATGAAAGGATATTTCTTCTAACTATCTTCGTGTGGAGTTTCTTGCTTTTGTGCATATTGCTTTCATTTCTTCTTCTTCATTTGCCAATGTCATTTTGAGATCTTTACTCCATATGTTGAATATCTTTCTCCATCATTTATAAATAGGGGTCATTATGTTTTATTCTCTTATCCTCCATATCTTTCATTTTTTGCAACTAAAAGCTTTCGATCTCTCAATAATTGCAGGATATTTCAGCTTCTATGCGATCAATTACAGCTTTTGCTTTCATCAGGACAAGATTCTCCTCCTATTTATGACATAGTTAGCTCTTATCCTTGTTAAGACAAGATTCTCTTTCTATTCCTAACAAGGTAGTCAGGGCACAAAAGGGTCATTGAAAGGGCCTCTCTTCTTGTCCCCTCATCAAGATGAGATCCTCCTTCTGCTCCTGATAGGATTGACCTTTATCTTTATTAGGACAAGATCCTACTCCTATCCCTAACAAGGCTATTGAGGCACGAAAGGGCCGTTGAAAGGGCCTCTCCTCTTGTCCTCCCGTTAGGACGAGATCTTCCTTCTGTTTCTGATGGGGTTGGCCTTTTTTTTTGTTAGGATGAGATCCTTCTTCTATCCCTAAAAGGTTATTGGGGCACGAAAGGACCATTAAAAAGGCCTCTCTCCTTATCCCTCCATCAAGACGAGATCCTTCTCCTATTCCAGATGGGGTTAGCCTTTACCTTTATTAAGATGAGGTCCTCCTCCAATCCCTAACAAGATTATTGAAACATGAAAGGACCGTTGAAAGGACTTCTCCCCTTATCCTCCCATTAGGACGAGGCCCTCCTCCTATTCTTGATGAAGTTGGCCATTATCTTTGTTAGGATGAGGTCCTCCTCTTATCCCTAACAAGGTTATTGGGATATGAAAGGACCATTGAAAGGGCCTTTCTCCTTGTCCTCCATCAGGATGAGGTCCTTCTCTTATTTCGATGAGGTTGGCCTTTATCTTTATTAGGATGAGGTCCTCCTTCTATCCCTAATAAAATTATTGGAACATGAAAGGATCGTTGAAAGGGCATCTTCTCTTATCCCCCGTCAGAACGAGGTCCTCCTCCTATTCTTAATGGGGTTGGCCTTTACTTTTGTTACGATGAGGTCCTCCTCCCATCTCTAACAAGATTATTGAGGCATGAAAGGGCCATTGAAAGGATCTCTTTTCTTATTCCCTCATCAGGATGAGATCCTCGTCTTATTCCTGACGAGATTGGCCTTTATCTTTATTAGGATGAGGTCCTCCTCCTATCTTTAATAAGATTATTGAGCATGAAAGGACCATTCATAGAGCCTCTCTCATTATCTCCCTATCAGAATGAGGTCCTTTTTCTATTTCTGATGGGGTTAGCCTTTATCTTTGTTAGGATGAGGTTCTCCTCCTATCCCTAATAAGATTATTAGGATACAAAAGAGTCGTTAAAAGAGACTCTCCCCTTGTCTCCCCATCAGGACGAGGTCCTACTATTTCTGACAGGATTGGCCTTTATCTTTGTTAGGATGAGGTCCTCCTCCTATTCCTAACAAGATTATTGGAGCACGAAAGGGCCATTGAAAGGGCCTCCCCCCTTGTCCTCCTAATCAAGATGAGGTCCTCCTATTCCTAACGGGGTTAGCCTTTACCTTTATTAGGGCAAGGTCCTCCTCCTGTTCCTAACAAGATTATTAGGGTACGAAAGGACCATTAAAAGGGCCTTGCCTCTTTATCTCTTGTTTAAGAATCGGAGGCCTTCACCCTCACTTAGACGAGGTTAACCTCCTGTCTTAAATAATCAAAGGCCTTCTACTTTATTTGAGAATAAAGTTTGGTTAAGTCGTTTCCTACCATCATGTAATTTTGTGCCAAAGAACAGAGACATTGAAATAATGAAGTTCTATTAAGACTAGATTATTGATAATATATTCGCAAGTTTTCTGAGTTCTAAGATCGCAAAGGGCTGATCCTCTGAGCTCCTTCAGATAATATGTCCTTGGCTGGATGATTTCCACGACCTCATAGGAGCTTTTCCAGTTTGAGATGAGCTTTTCTTAATTCTGAGTTTGCAAAATATCTACTCACCGAAGCACAAAATCTCCTACTCTGAATGTCTTACTCTTGACACTGGAGTTATAGTAGCAGACTACTCTTTGTTTGTAAGCCGCCATTCGGATCTGGGCCTTCTCTTGCTTTTCTTCTAACAGATCAAGATTTACTTTGAGATCCTGCAAGTTGTTCTATTTACTAAAAGCTTCAACTTGTGCCGAAAAAAGTTCAAGCTCAATAGGGATGACTGCCTCTATCCCAAAAGCCAATGCGAAAGAGGTTTCTTTAGTTAGCAATCTTTGAATAGTTTTATAAGTCCAGAACACATGATAGAGTTTATCCATCCATGTTCCTTTAGCTCTTTCAAGCCTTGCCTTTATTTCTTAAAGCAATATCCTATTAGTTACCTCGACTTCACCATTCACCTACGGATGAGCTACTGATATAAAATAATGAAAAATATTCAAGTCTTCACAAAACTCAACGAACTTTGCTCCAACAAACTAGTGCCTGTTATTAGTGATTAATGTCTAAGGCAGGCCAAACCTATAAATAATTGACTTTCAGACGAAGTCCAATACTTTAGCTTCAGTAATTTATGCTAGAGGTTCAACTTCTACCAACTTAGTGATATAATCTACTGCCACCAGTAGGAACTTTCATTGTCCAGATATCATGAAAAAAGATCTAAGTATATCCATCCCCTATTGTGCAAATGGTCAAAGAGCGCTTATGGTGTGAGCTGTGAAGTCGGCCATCTTTGAATGTTTGTATTTCTTTGATATCTATCATATTTTTTACATAATTCACCGCATCTTGATGCATCGTTGGCCAATAATTTTTTTATCGGAGTAACTTATATGATAAGAATCTCACCTCCAGATGATTTTCACATATTTCTTCATGAACTTCTCTCAAGACATAATCAGCTTCAAAGAGTCTGAGATATTTGAGGAGTGGTAGGGAGTACGATCTCTTGTACGGCTTATTTTCGTATAAAATATAGCGAAAAGCTTGATTTCTTAACTTTCGAGCTTCTTTGTTGTCTCTAGAAAGAATTTTGTCAATGAGATAAGAAATCAACGGATCGATCTAGTTGGGCTTATGATCGACTTACATTATTGCCTGGGGTTCTTCCAAACTTGGATGTTGTAGGACTTCAAAGAGGACTTCTTTTGGCAGTTCATTTGGGGCTTAGGTGGCCATCTTAGAAAAGAGGTTGGCTTTGATGTTTTTCGCTCTAGGGATCTGCTAAATTTTGAAGCTACTAAAGGTCGAAAATAAATTTCTTATTTTTTCTAAATATTTCTTCATGCCTTCCTCCTGAGCTTCAAAGCTATTGCTGACTTGCCCCACCACTAGTTGAGAATAATTATAAGCCTTCAAATGTTTTGCTTCCAATTCTTTGGCTATCTTTAACTCTGAGATCATAACTTCATATTTGACCTCATTATTGGTAGCAGGGAACTCAAAGCGCAAAGCATACTCAGCTATAACTTCTTTCGGATTGATAAGAATTAAGCATGCACCTGCCCCAGAAGTATTAGATGAACCATCCATATATAATGCCTAAAAGTTTTCAGGGAGATCAGCCCTTTCTTCAGGGAAGCTAGATATATGAACTTCTTGGTGCTCTGATTTGGTCGCATCCAAAATAGTGCACTCCACTATAAAATCAGCCAATATTTGAGCTTTAATGGATGGCCGAGGTTGAAAATGAATATCCAATTAGTTAACTCGATCGCCCACTTTGCTTTTCTTTCAGAGATATCAGGCCGATGAAGAACTACCTTGATGAGTTGATCAGTAAGGAGAGTAATTATGTGTCCTTAAAAATAGGGTCGGAGCTTCCTGGCTATAATCAATAATGTATAAGTTAGTTTTTCTAATTTGGTATACCTTATTTCTACATCCCTCAGGACTCTACTTATATAGTAGGTCGACTTCTAGATTTTAGCTTCTTCTCTAACCAGGATGGCTCCGATAGCTATTGAAGATACAATAAGGTATAAGAATAGCTCTTCTCCTGGTTCAAGCTTGGTTAGGAGTGGAGGTGAACTGAGATAGTTTTTCAATTCTTTAAAGGCATGCTGGCACTCTAGAGTTCAAGTGAAGTTCTTAGATTGTTTGAGTATTTGGAAAAAGGGCATACAATGCTCTGCCAACTTTGAAATGAAGCGATTCAGGGCGGCTACCTTGCCTATGAGGTGCTGAACTTCTTTTGTTATTTTTGAGACAGTCATCTCTTGGATGGCTTTGATCTTCTCTAGGTTGGCTTCAATGCCGCGCCTTGACATCATGAATCCTAGGAACTTCCCCAAGGTTACTCTAAAAGCGTATTTTATGGGGTTCAACTTCATCTTATACTTTCGAAGAGTGCTAAAGATTTCTTCAAGATTGGCAATATGATTTGATTAAGATCGACTTTTAACTGGGATGTCATATACATAGATCTCCATATTGCGGTCGATCTGCTCCTTGAAGATCTTATTCATCAGGCACTGATAAGTTGCACCTATATTTTTAAGCCCAAAGGGCATGATCTTACAATAATAAAGACCACGATCAGTAATAAAAGCAATCTTCTCCTCATCCTCTAGTGCCATCCGGATCTGGTTATAACCAGAGAAGGCAGCCATGAAGGTGAGGGGTCAAGGCTTGAGGTTGCATCCACCAGTTGGTCAATCTTGGGTAGGGGGTAACTATCTTTTGAGCAAGCTATGTTCAAGTTGGTAAAGTCTATGCATATCCTCCATTTGTCTTTTTAACAAGGACAATATTTACAATCCAGTCTGGATAGAGTACTTCTTGAATGAATCCTTCTTTGAGGAGTTTGTCGACCTCATCCATAATAGGCTTCTACCTCTCAAGTACAAAGTTGAACTTTTTCTGCTTTACTGGCCGGCATTTAAGGTCCACACCCAAACAATGCTTCATTATTTTTGTATCAATTCCAGGCATATCTACAGGCACCCAAGTAAAAACATCAACATTTTTTTGTAAGAAGATGATAAGCTACTTCCTGATTTCTCCTTTCATATTGGAACCGATCTTCACAGCGTGTTTCTTATTTCCATCATTCAGAGGGACCTCCACAAGGTCGTCGATAGGTTCTCTTCTTTTTTTAGATAGATCATCCCGGGCATCAAGCCCATCTATTGGACAAGGATCTACTTGCCTTCCTCCCTATAAGGCAATATTATAGCAGTATCGAGCTAGTGCCTGGTCTCCTCTAACTTTTTCAACTCCATGTCTTGTTAGAAATTTTATTTTTAGATAATAAGTTGAAACCACAGCCTAGAGTGCATTCAAACTAGGTTGGCCAAGGATTGCATTGTAGGCAGAAGGGGCTTTGACTACTAAAAAATAGATGTGAGCTTAGGATTGCTTTGGATACCGAGCTGCTACCACTGGCAATGTTATTACTCCTTCCACTAGCACTACATCACCTGTAAATCCTACTAGTAGAGAATTCATTGGACCCATCCTACTATCATATATGAATATTTTAGAAAAAATATTATAACACAAGATATCAGCAGAGCTTTCATTATCAATTAAAATATGGCATATATCATAATCAACAATATTCAAAGTAACTACAACCGTGTCATTATGTGGAAGCTAAACTTTCTGAGCATCCTCTTCGATGGAAGTGATGGGTTCTTCAGTCCACTGCTTCTTTGCTGGCTCTGTCAACTCACTGGCCTCCCCCCATCGATGTCCTCCAGTAATAGTGTTGATGATTCTAAGGGGAGGCCAATCTTTTTGTGGTTCATCCCTCTGAGATGGCTCAGGCTGTGATGGGGCTCTTGGACGATCTTCTCTTCTTTCCAACTGGCGCCTGATAAACCAATCCAATCGATCTCTTCTGATCAGTGCTTCGATTTTATCCTAGAGCTGGATACATTCTTCAGTATCATGACCATGGTCACGATGATAGAGGCAGTACTTGTTGGGGTTGTGCTTAGTCGGATGAGTCTGCATCCTCTTTGGCCCTGACAACTGCTCCCTTATCTCCATCAGCACCTAAGTCTTTAAAGCATTCAAGGGAGCATAGTTATTGAATCTTTGAGGAGGGGAGTTCCATTGGATCTTTCGATCCTGACTTCCTTGTCAATGAGCTCGAGGAGGAGTTCGAGCTCGTTGGTGCTCTAAAAGAGTTCAGGAGCATGATCGAGCTTCACTCGACCTTCCTTCAGGTGTGGGCTTGCTAGATTCATCCGCCTATCGCTCTTTTGCAGTGTTTTCATCTTTCAATCTAAAAGCTTCCTCCACTAAAGCATAGTCTTTAGCCTGCGCCAGCATATCAACAAAATTTCTAGGGTACTTCCTCTCTAGAGAGGACAGAAGATCATTCTTCTTAAAATCGCCCTTCAATATGGCCATGGGTATAGATTGGTCTAAGTTCCAAACCTCCAATGCAGCAGCATTGAAGTGACTGACATAAGCTCAGATGAACTCTCCTTTCTTTTGCTTTATGTTGATAGAGGAGTCCAAGCCTTGCCTTGAACGTCATTTGCTTATGAAATGAGATACAAACTAATAGCTCATTTGGTCAAAAAAGAAGATCGTACCTAGCTTGAGGTTCGAATACCAATTTCTTGTTGCTTTCTTTAGGATAGATGGAAAAGTTTAGCATAGAATGGCATCTGATGCACGATGAAGCAGCATCATCATCCAAAAGGCCTTAAGATGATCGATCGGATCCAAAGTCTCATCATAACTCTCCAGTTAAGCAAGCTTGAAGTTTGGCGAGATGGGCTCCTGCATAATTTTAGCAAAGAAGGAGGGATTGGTGCAGACGTTGTCATAGTGGGTCGGGCAGCATAGCAGAGCTCCTCAATTTATTAATTCATGTTCTAAAGCTTCTGATCGAGAGCATCATCTCAATCATGAATCTTAGAGGGCCACCGGCTGTAGATAAGAAAAGTCTTCTTCGAAAAAGGATCATGATCAGAGCAGGAGTTTCCTACTCTCTGCTTTTCTTTTTTGGAGGTAATGGGTCTGCTGGCCCAAGTGGCCCTTCTCTATGCCAATTCTTGAAGTTTCGGCAGGGGTCTCTCCTACCGTGCTACTGTTGGGGACTACTGCATAGCCTACGCCATTTTTGTGAGGCCTCAAACCTATTGCATCAGTAGGTTAAACTACTTTGGATCTACCATGACCACCGATGGAGGAGGTTGAGGTGCTGGTGATGAAGCTAGGACGGGCGAATCTGGCTCAGATCTGATGGTAGAAATAATAGACCGCTAGATAGTTATCTTCTTATAGAGCATTTTTTGAGCAAAAAGAGATTGAGTGAAAGTAAATTCAAAAGATTAGAAGAAAAAAAAGGTAGATAGAATCGACTAGGCACTCATTTTAGAACAAGGGCTTAGAGAGTTTCTTCCTCTAGCGCCAATCCTGTTGGTGCAGAAATTTATAAGGATGTCGAAGGTAGCTAAAGTTGGGAGGATGAGGTCGTCGATGGGACCTATAAAATAAAGTCTAAACCAGAGGTGGGTGGCTCCGACAGGACCCTCAGATGCTCAAATCAGTTCACTGGCCAACTGGAATAGAGTGTTTAGAAAAATAAAGACGCAGAGTAACAGGGATGAAAGAGAGCTTAGAGAAAAACGTATCTAGAGAATTTTTTTTATAGATGGAATATGTAACAAACTAATGATGCTCAGGCCACGTGGAGTTTGTTACGAAGGATGGGTTATCATTTGTCGTGACTTGTAGATGGTTGAGATCCATTTGTTGGAGTTCGAACATAGGTTGAAGACTTCAGTATATGTAGTGAACTTGTAACCTACGGAGGTCTCTGTTGGGGTAGTGTCCAATGGCTTTAAGGAGTTTGAAAGCCTCCTGGGTCGTGTGCAGGTAGGTGCCTCCTAATTTAAGATCTGAGGCACTGTGCTCCATCCTTCGTAAAGTGATTATCATAAATCAGTGGTTTGATGAGGTTCTTTTGGATGGCTCTAACTGACAAGCATAGTATAGACTAAGTAGGTTCACAACTGGCTGGGACAAGCTCCTCCTGAAGGATATTCGAATGAAAGGACTTCAGCTGAAGGGACCACGACCGAAAGAAGTTTGGTTGGATGGGATCCGCCAAGATGAAGCGCAATTAGAGGAATTCATCTAGAAGAAGCACGACTGAAAGAGTTCATCCGAAAGAAGCATAACTGGACGAAGCTCATTCAGAAGGAGCACGACTGAAAGCAGCTCATTCGGATGGAATCTGCCAGGTGATTGGAAGAAATTCGGCCGAATGGAGACCGACTGGAAGAAGTTCGATGGAGGGAGTCTGGCGGGTGATTGGAAGGAGTTCGACTGGTCGATGTTCATCATGCTATCAACAAGCTACGCAGTGTTTGAACAAAAATCATTTGTGTTTTGGAGAGGTAGTCTAGCATCCGCGTGGTGGAGGTAGTCTAGACTTCGATGGGGGTTATTTTACCCCCAACACTACCTATTGATGCACATAGATGGTCCGACAAAAGTTTAGCTTGTGTGTAGTCGGTGTGGATTCTAGTATCCGCTAAGAAATTAATATAATTTCTTAAATTGAAGGTAGAAATTATCAATTCGTATAAAATAGTGAAAGAATCTTTAGACTAAAATCTATATCATTACGATTAAATGATTTATATAGTAATAAGGCTCTTATTTTCCTTTTAGATAAGGCCAATTTGTTGTCTCTCTATTCATTATTACATAATGAAAAGTTATCGGGACCCAATTTTGATAGCTGGTATTGAAAGCTTAAGATTGTCTTGAAGCATGAGAGGATCCTTTATATGATAACGGATCTAGCACTTAAGAAGCCCACACCAAACATGCATGGTATGATCAGAGATACTTATCAAAAGTGGCTTAATGATCGAAGCATTGTTCGTTGTATTATGTGGGCGGCCATGAGTGATGAATTCAGCTACAAGTTTGAGGATGCTCAACCTGAGGATATGTTACATGTGTTGCAAGAATCCTTTGGCACTCTTGATATGTTTTTAATGCTAGGATGAAGGAGGGGGTGTCAGTCACAGACCATGTACTGTACATAATCGACATGATCGAGTGCTTGAGCAAACTTGGATTTTTCTTGCAAGAGTAGTTTGAAAAAAATGCAATATTGAATTTGTTGCCCAAGTATTATGTCCCTTTTCTCAGTCATTATAGAATGATGATGCCTGTAGTGAACTATCATGGTTTGTTGGGGTTATTGTAGGCTTTTGAAAAGAATCACTAGCTCCAATAAGAGATGGTGAATTTAGTGGGAGGATCTTCTTCTGGGTATCAATCCTTTAAGAAAGAAAAGAAGAATAAGAGGTGCAGCAAAGTGCTATGACATCTAAGCCAAGTCAGACTAAGAAGTTCAAATCTGACTAGAGTCAGGTAGAATGCTTCTACTGTAAGAAGCAGGGGCACTGGAAGAGAAATTGTCCTCTGTATATTGCCTTATTGAACCCAAATAGGCCGAATAAGAAGAAGCAACCTATTGCTGGACAAGATACTTATATGATAATGCCTTGTAATTTTTTTATTTGTGATTCTACTATCTAGGTATTGGATACCATCAATCCTACTTATATGATAATGCCTTATATGATATGAATTTTTAATAAAGAAAGACCATTATGATGTCATTATGGATGGTATTATTGTGATGCATGAATAAATAAACAACGGTATTTATTTATTATCACAGCCTCATAGTATAATGTACATGTCCAGCAAATATTTTAGAATAAATGATGTCTCAGATATTTATCTTTGGCACTATAGGCTAGGTCATATTAACAAGAATAGGATAAATAGATTAGCTCAAGAGGGTATCCTCAAAGTTAGTGACTGAGAATCACTGCTAACCTATGAATTCCGTTTACTTGGAAAGATCACCAAGCTACCTTTTATTGAAAAAGATGAGCGAGCCAGTGAGCTTATAGGTCTCATACCTACTAATATATGTGGATCCATTGGTACGATCAACCACTACTGGACATGTGGTATCATCAAAGGGGCCACTATCTCAGATGATAGATGTATAAAAAATTTTATATCAGGTCAGTAAAAAAATCGACCTGAAGGTCAGACTATTCGCCAAAGCCAAATCGACCAAGTCATCAGGTCTAGATTGATAGATAACCAACCATAATAAATTTTATATCGATCAATATTGTCACCTCGAAGAACAGCGGCAGTCATACTCTATGGAGATTGGGTTCTCACCAACCTTGTCGATAATAATCCATGATGGGGCCAGAATGATCAGCTTGATATCCAAGATCAGTATAATATCAACGTCATTAATTGCTACAGGCTCAATTTATATTGAGATAGGCAAATCACTGGCCTCATTATATAAGCTAGATCGGTAATTTACCGACCTCTACATGTTCTAATAATTAGTCAAGCGTCGACTATGCTCAAATCAAATTATGATCCTCCTCCAGCTGTATTTTAGCTAATCATCATCAATGCAAATGGCCAACAGCTGCAATCTAGCTGGCCATAATAAACTAACAGCCTAACAAACTTTTCTTAAGGCCTAAGCGAACCCTTCTATAAATAGGAGGGTCCCTCCAAGGTAAGTATAAACTCACAGAGCTGAAACTCTGCTAAAATTTTCTCTCAACTTCTCCATTGAAGGAAGATCGAGCACTTCTATCCTCAAATCCTCTCATTCTGCTTTTCTAATTGTTTCATTTTCACCATTTGTTGACAAGGTTTCAGCTGAATTAAGCAACGAAGGATCCTAAATTGGAGGATATTCCAATGATTCTTGGACTTTTCTTATAGATTGGCCATGATCCACGTCGAACCAGCTTGATTAGCTCTCCAACATGAATCTCTTTGACAATTTGAAGCCCTACTATAATAGATTGGCGCTAGAGGAAGGGCATTGCTCAAGATTTTTGTGAATGATTAAGAAAATGTAGAACCCAACTCAATCTTCTCTAAGAGCCCCTTCGAAGATGGTCCAATCGTATCCTCCGACCATGATCGATCCACAGTAGTTCAACCTCCTGGTATAGTAAGTCCAAGCCCTCACTAACGTCGTGCAGCAGCACCAACAAACTATGGAGCAATAGCAAAAGGCCATCCCTCGAAAAGCTGCATCGCAGACTAACCATCCTCCGACCTCTCAAGAATTTCATCAGGAGAATCTTCTTGATCAAGAAAATCACTCATATGAAGCTGAATCAACCCCCTGCAGCAAGAAGCCACTATGAGAGATGGATCTTGAATAGAAGCTTCAAGACCTTAAGAAAAGATTGAAGGAGGTGCAGTTGGGAAGATCTTCTCAAAGTAAGAAGGATTTTTATCTCACTTCTCCTTTTTCTACTGAGATCCTGAATGAATCGATCCCATCTCGGTTCGAGATGCCCACTCTAGAGTCATTCGACAGCTCCACTAATCTCCAAGATTATCTAGAGGGGTACAGAGATGTTATGAGGCTCCAAGGTACATTCGACGCCCTTCTTTGCATAGCTTTTTCTATTACCCTCAAGAAATTTGCAAGAAAATAGTTTTCTGGGCTCCATCCTAGGTCTATTTCTTCTTTCGATCAGTTGAGCAGGCTTTTTGAAGCTTATTTTGGAAGCAATCATCTCCACTTGAAGCACTCAGATAGTTTATTTTTTGTAATGTAGCAGGAGGGTGAATCCCTCCATAAATACATGGCCCATTTCAATACGGCTATTCTTAAAGTGAAACATTTTAATGAGTCCGTTGCTATGTCTGCCTTAAAGTAGGGACTTAAGAGTTACCGCCTGACCTTCTCCCTCAACAAGAACTTTTTGAAGAATTATGAAGCAATGCTGGATCAGATCTGAAAGTACATCCATGCTAAGGAAGAGAAAAAGTTAAACAAAAAAGAAAAGAAAAAAGAAAAGAATGGAAAGAAGCGACATCACGAGGATGAACATGCAAATCGGGGGAATAGTAGTGAACCACCTCAAAAAAATCTGAGGTCCCAGAGTCCTCCCCAAAAATTTGATAACTACGCTTCTCTATCTGCCCCTCGATCGCAGATCTTGATAGAGATAGAGAATCAAGGATATCTTCACCGCCCTATCCCCATGAAAGCTCCTGCTGATAAAAGGAACAAAAGCAAATTTTATTGCTTTCATCAGGACCATGGGCATAACATTGAGGAATGCTGTCAACTCAGAGATGAGATTGAGGCTTTGATCCATCGAGGTTATCTTGGCAAGTATGTTCGAGATTGGGCAAATCAGCCCCTAGAGCCATGCCAAAGGCCAGATGATGCTGCAAAACACAATCAGCCAACTACGGGAGTCATCAACATGATTTCATAAGGCAGCCAACCATGGGGGGCATCCAAGAGTCCTCCTCCCAAGAGACAGTACATTGAAAATGTTATTTTTTTTTCTAAAAATGATGCTCATGGGGTTTAGACATCCCATAATGATGCTGTTATCGTCTCTATGATGATAGCAAATTATGATATAAAAAGAATTTTAATTGATAATGGAAGCTCAATGGATGTATTGTTCTATGATGTCCTCTCAAAAATGAACTTGCTCAATAGCTTGAGGCAAGTTAGTGGCCCTTTGATTGGCTTCTCAGGTAATTATATGGAAGTTGAAGAAAAAATCACATTACCAATCACTGCTGGAAAAGAATCCTATCCAGCAATAGTGCAACTTACATTTCTGATCGTCAAGATACCATCTACGTACAATGCCATTCTTGGCTGACCTGGGCTCAACACCCTTAAAGCGATTATCTCAACTCACCATCTGTTTGTCTGATTTCCAACCAAACTAGGCATAGGTGAGATGCGAGGAGATCAAATAATGGTCAAGCAATGCTTTCTGATAGCTTCCCAAATGAAGGCATCGATCAAGACTCTGTCCACTAAAATTCCTGATCACATATTTGATGATGGGATCAAAAAAATTTAAGGTGAATCGATGGAACCACTTATTACCATCTCGCTAGGTGAAGACCGAAAAAAATAGTCTAGATAGGAGCTCAGTTAAATACCGAGCTAAAGAAAAAATTAATCTCCTTCCTCCGAAGGAATGCTGATGTGTTGGCATGGTTAGCCTCAAATATGCCTGGGATCCCATCCGATATCATCATGCACAAACTGAAAATTGATCCAAAATATAAGACCATAAAGCAAAAGAAGAGAAGCTTCACTTCAAAAAAGCAATGAGCGATAGATGAGAAGGTCGACAAACTCCTGAAGGCAAGATTCATCAAAGAATGCAATATCCAAACTGGATAGCCATCATTATGATGGTTAAGAAGACAAGCAAAAAATGAAGAATCTGCATTGATTTTACCAACTTCAACAAGGCTTGTCTAAAGGATAGCTTTTCTCCACGAAAAATTAATCAACTGGTCGATGCCACATCAGGATATAAGCTATTGAGCTTTATGGATGCCTTCTTCAGCTACAATCAAATCAGGATGGCTCTTGAAGATAAGAAAAATGCAACAATCATCACTGACAAACATTTATATTGTTACAAAATGATGCCTTTTGATTTAAAAAATGCAGGTGATATTTACCAACGCCTAGTAAACAAGGTCTTCAAGCACCAAATTAGTCGCAACATGGAGATTTACGTTGATGACATGCTGGTCAAAAGCATAGAAGCATATCAGCATATTATCAACCCAGAGGAAGCCTTCGGAGAGTTTTGAAAATACCAAATGAAACCCAATCCCAATAAATATGCTTTTGAAGTCATGATCAAAAAAATTCTTAGCTTTCTTGTGATCTAGAGACGGATAGAAGCCAACCCTTAGAAAATCCAAGCATTGCTTAAGATGAAACCTCCAAGCTCCATAAAAAAAGTACAATGGCTCACTGGACGGGTGGCGTCGCTCAGTAGATTTACATTCAAGCCAGTCAAAAAATGTCTTCCATTCTTTAAAACTCCAAAGCAAATCAAGGACTTTGAATGGATGGAGTGAAGGAGAAATCTTGATTTTTCGGATTAGGTTCATTCAGATTTGATCAGATCAAGAGAGATATTTCAAAAATTTTTCTAATGTATCTAGATCAGATCTAAGATATTTTAGATTTAATTTTATAGATTTAATAAATAAAAATAAAAATAAATTAAATTTGATTAATTTATACCTTGATGTTGGGTAATCAGATTACCATTTGATGATCCTACTGATTGCCTAAGGTTCTGGATCTAACCATGCAAGCGCCTAACCTCTACCGATATCCACTCAGGCTGGATCTAGAGATCTTCTCCTTCTTTATCATTTTTTCAAATATGAAATCTGGATCTGATTTGAAGGATCTTCAAAACTTCTTTCGAAGATCTGCAGTTGTCTCTGTAGCAGTGCTGTCTTCTTCCTTTCTCGTCAGCTTTCTCTTATCTAGATCACACCAAACTGGAGCCCAAAATTTCTTGGGTGTGGAGAGGAGAGAGAGGATCAGAAGTTAGCATGGAGGAGGGAGAGGAGTAGCCTTGAGGCATGGGCTAAGAGAGAACTCTATCAAAGTTGGGCGCAAATAGGGTTTATATAGACCCTGCTATGCCATGCAGTGCCACATCATTCCGACCAATCATGTTGCTTCATGCAATCAGATCTAAATCTGATTGATGGAATGAAATCACCTAATCCAATCAGATGAGAGCCCCTTCAATTCATCCTTAGGAGGTGCCAAGACTGGTCAAAGCTGAGTCTTAGGTGCCTTCCTAGGTTAATTCTAAGAAGCAACCTGGAGTCCCATCCGTATGGGACTCCAGGCATCCCTATCCATGGGCGCATGCCTCCCTAGGCATGCACCCCCTCCTTTCCAATTTCTAGCAAGGGGACAAGCCCCAATCTGCTCTCCTATAGGTGCATGACACATGGACAAATGTCTAAGTGTTAAAGGTCAATATTTGACCAAAGTCAAAGACAAGAATTAGCAAGTGACAAAAAATGGTAGGTGTTGTCTTAAATTTATCTCATAAATTAAGACAACCCTTTTCTGATCTAGACAAGCTCCAGTCAGATCAAGTAAAGGTATCTGAGTGAGCACAAATATATTTAGCTCAGTCGAGATAACTTTTAATGATAGTAGAAGGAGAACGTTAGGCTCAATCATATGCTAGCATGATTTTCTTGAACCTAATTGAATCTTATTCAAATCAATTAAACTAGATTAGTCCAATTGATGATATCCAGATCCAAACCCTTATTTGTGTGATCCAGTTAGATTCAGTTATGTATGATAATGGGATATGTCATGATCTCTATCATCGACATCATCGAAACTCCTTTCGATGGATCAAAACTCTTCTATTTTAGACAACTAGAATGATCAATCATCTAAATCATTCTAATTGCTCCCAAAATCCACCAGTGACACCTAGCAGTATATGATGGCAACCCATTAAAATTGAAAATAAACCTCTTGGTGCAGCTACTTGTGTGATTAAGTTCCTCTATCTTGAGCCTCGATTAGATTAGGGTTAAGGTGAACTCGTCAAATCCTAATTTCTATCATATGATTTAACCATTCGATTCAAGTTCGATGTGAAAGCCTTAGTAGAAACTCTTTCTATTATTTCACTCTGCCATGGCCATGAGCTTATGAACTTGATTCTCATGATCCTCATACGGCTGCTCCTCATCCATCGAGGTAGATAGATTTCTTCTTGGTGCAATCTAATTCATATAATGAACATGCTATAGCCAACATACACCTCAGGGTTCCGAATGGCTAAGAGACCGAGTCATGGTGTAGTCAAACTATAACACCCTCAAGATGAATTGTCAATGCACCTCAGGTCAAAGAACCAGACACACCACTGTAGCTTTGAGTCAGTCATCGATGAGAAGGTAGACTTTCTTATGACTGCTCGAGGTGGTCACGCTTAGTACCCTCGTTCTCTAACGAGTACCTATACTCTTGCTCTAGTGTCTCTACACCATAAACTCAAGACTCATCTACTATATAAAGAAGCGATTGTACACCAACCTTTCGGATCAATCACCATCCTCATGATGATCCTATGTTTAGGAGTATTTTATGAGTTAATAACGAAAATTCATGTCTTAAATTTTCAACTCTTGAAAATATGAATTATCATTACCATTAACTCAAGGGATGTATCATAGACACTAAATATATTTATGATAGAAAATAACCTATTTTATTATTTATAGTTAAAATTATAATTTTACTCCTAGAAGTATATTACAAGTGTCAGCCAATTCTGACTTCTAGGGCATACATATCTAACAAACTTCTACTTAACCTAAAGCCAATTGGCTACAAATCTAAGTTCCATCTTCTCAAAATGGACTTCGATCTTCTGCTGGCCCAACGGCTTTGTAAGTGGGTCCACCGCATTATTTGCGGAGTCGACTCTCTTAACCTTGACGTAACCCTTCTTGAGGTAATCGTGGATGAGATGGTATCGCCGCTCGATGTGCTTGGATTTCTGGTAAGACCTTGGCTCTTTAGCTAAAGCTATGGCACCATTGTTGTCATAATATAGAGGAATGGCATCTGATGGCATCACTCCAATCTCTGTGGTAAACTTCTTGTACCAGAATGCCTTCTCACAGCTTTTGATGCAGCAATGTATTCTACTTCTATGGTGAAATCCGCTATCACAGTTTGCTTGGAACTTTTTCAACTGATAGCTCTACCATTGCACACAAACAGACTCTCAGATGTCGACTTTCGATCATCTACATCGGACATAAAATCTAAGTCTGTATACCCTTGGACTTGAAGTTCTCCATTATCAAAGACCAACAACATATCCTTAGTTTTTCTCAAGTACTTAAGGATACATTTCATAGAAGTTCAGTGTTCTTCATCTAGATTCAACTGATATCTGCTCGTGACACTCATAGCATGGGCTATATCAGGTCGTGTACATAGCATGGCATACATGAGGCTCCCTATTGCAGAAGCATAAGGGATCTTGCTCATGCATTCTATTTCCTCAGGTGTGCTAGGGCACATCTTCTTGGAAAGATGAATACCATGTCTGAAGGGTATTAATCCCCTCTTAGAGTTTTCCATACTAAACCTCTTTAGTACTTCTCTCTATGTACATCTTCTGTGAAAGTCCTAGCATCCTATTCGGTCTATCTCCTATAGACCTTAATTCCTAGAATAAAGGATGCTTCACCTAGGTCTTTCATGGAGAATTCTTTTGGACAACCATATTTTGAATTATGGTCAACATAGGGAATATCATTTCCAATAAGGAGGATGTCATCCACGTACAATACGAGGAAGACAACAGCGCTCCCACTGACCTTTTTGAAGACACACATGGTTCTCTTCATTTTTGATGAAACCAAATATTTTGATCACATCATTGAAATGAGTGTTCCAGCTCCGAGATGCTTGCTTAAGTCCATATATGGACCTTTGCAGCTTGCATAACCTTATGATCAGCATCACTGGATGTGAAATCCTAGTGGCTGTTCCATATAGATATCTTCCTCAAGATATACCATTTAAGAATATCGTTTTCACATCCATTTGCCATATTTCATAATCAAAATAGGCTGCAACAGGCAAGCAATGTGCGGATGAATTTTAGCATAGCTACTAGCTAAAAAGGTATCTTGATAGTCAATGTCCTTCGCGCTTGACTATAATCCTTTTTTGCCACTAGTCTAGCTTTGAATGTCTCCACATTTCCATCTGCACCAATCTTTTTCTTGTAAGATCCATTTACACCCAATAGGTACTATATCCTTCTAGGTGGATCTACCAAGGTCCAGACTTGGTTTGAGTGCATCGAGTCAATTTCTGACTGCTTATTGCCTTTAGTCCATTTCTCGAAGTCGATATCCGATATCATCTCGTTATAGGTTTTGGGATCATCACCATGAACCTCATTACCTACAAGGAATATTTTTTCTACTTTCTCTGAAATGGTACCTAAGTACCTCTCAAGGAGACGAGAAAATCTTTTCCGATCTACGAGGTAGGAGGAGGTAGTGTTCTTATTGGCTCAACCTATTTGGCTTCCAATTGATCCTTAGCTCGTTATTCTTGTGAGACTTTCTCATCGAGCTTGATCTACTTTTCAATACCGCCATCTTGAATAAACTCTTTTCCAAGAAAGATGGCATGTCGACTCACAATCACATTGTGATCTTCTAAAATGTAGAAATAATATCCTAATAATTCTTTAGGATATCCTATAAATCAAGCTCTAAAGGATCTAAAGTCTAACTTATCCACTTGTTGTCTTTTGACATGAGCCGGATATCCCCAAATTCTGAGATGACTTAGACTTGGTTTCTTACCATGTCATATCTCATATGGTGTGGTAGGAACGATTTTAGAAGGAATCCTATTCAGTAAATATATTGCAGTTAATAAAGAGTGTCCTCAAAGATAATCAGGAAGGTTTATGAAGCTCATCATGGATCAGACCATATCTAATAGGATCCAGTTCCTCCATTCTAAAATTTCATTGAGTTGAGGTGTTTCAGATGGAGTCCATTGAGAGACTATGCCATTTTTCTTGAGATAGTTCAAAAATTTTCAACTAAGGTATTCACCTCCTTGATCTGATCGAAGAATCTTAATGAATTTTTTGGTTTATTTTTCTACTTCATGTCTGAATTTCTTGAACTTTTCAAAAGCTTCAAACTTGTCTCATAAGATACACATACCCATACCTAGATAGATCATCGATAAAGATAATGAAGTAGACAAAATTATCTCTAGCCGGCATATCAAATGGGCCACACACATCAGTATGTACTAGGGCAAGAAGATCCGTGGCCTTTTTCCCATGTCCTACAAAAGAAAGCTTAGTCATTTTGTCATGAAGACAAGATTCACAAATTGGATATGACTCGGAAGTCAACGGACTCAATAGCTCAATTTTCTCCAATTTGTTAACCCTATCTTCTGCTATATGACCTAGTCTTAGGTGCCATAGATACCTATCATTTGGATTATCCCTAAGTCGTTTCATGGCATTCACATTTTGCTCAATATTAAAAATAGATACATCAATATGTAACTAGTAAAGATCATTAATAAGGAAACTACTTGCAATTTTATTTCTTTCATAAAGAATGTTACAATGGTCCTTAAGAAAACTAATTACATACCCTTCTAGTGTTAGGCATGAAACAAAAATCAAATTTCTGCTTGCTACAAGCACATAATAACAATCTTTTAAAACTAAGTCTAAACCAGATGGTAGTCAAAGAAGATATGTTTCCACCGCCATGGCAGCAACTCTTGCTCCATTTTCGATGCGTAGGATCATCTCGCCATCCCTCAACCTCCTGTCATCCTCAAGATCCTGCATGAAAGTGCACAAATGAGCACTAAAACCAGAGTCAAGCATCCAACTGGATGCAAAAGAAATCATAAGATTAGACTCAATAACGAGCATACCTCTAGAAGGACCTGCCTCCTTCTTATTCTTTAGGGTGGCTAGGTAAGTAGGGCAGTTTCGCTTTCAGTGGCCATCATTGTTGCAATAAAAATACTTTTCTTTGTCAACGGCCTTCTTCTTCAGCTCTGTCTTTTTCTTCTTTCCTCCTTCCATCTTCTGCTTTTTCACAGACTTCTTCTTCTTTCCAAAAAACTTTCTCTTGGATGAAGTCCATTCCACACCAAGCACTGAGCCTTTAGAATCTTTCATAGAAAGCTCGACAGGTAACCAGCATATTCATTAAGTTCGGCTAAGAAAATTTTGAAGTTTATGCATGTGGTAATTCATGATGAACTTGCCCATATGCATCAGTCAAGGATTGCAGAATTAATATCATTCTACAAATCCAAGATCCAACTTCACACCGAGCTTCTCAAGCTCTTCCAAGTTCCTTGATCATTATCAGACAGTGATCTTGGACTGACTGCCCATCACGTATTTTAGCCTTGAAAAGTCATTTAGTGACTTGATACTTGACTGCGCGACTCTGTTCACCAAACATCTCTTGTAGGTGAGCCAACATTTGGTGGATAGTCCTGATATCTTCATATTAGCACTGAAGCTCATCAGACATCGAGTCCAACATGTAATATCTGGCATTGTTATTTTTATCCATCCACTTTTTAAGAGATGCTCTCTACTCAGTGAATGGACGAGCTGGTAAGGTGGGAGGGTCCTGATCCAACACATGAGTTAACTTCTCGAAATCCAAAATAATTTTGAAGTTTCGGAGCCAATCCTTGTAATTGGATCGGGTCAGTCTATGGGTGTCCAAGATACGTGCTAGTGGATTGGACGCAGATATTTTTTTGTAGAGAGTCAAAGATTTCTAGTTAGATACTGTAATTATGACTTGACCAATTTGTTTAGAATTTTATTTTTAAACAAATTAGCTTCCACTATTTTGTTGGATCCATACACTCCCTCTGTAGAGATGCAAAAATCTCCATGATTAATGATTTCTAGTGGGTGGTGCGGTCTCACCAACTGACTCATCACCTCACCTAATAGTTATTGGTGATGGGTTAGCCAATGAGTGAACAACTCTTGTTCAATGATTCTCTAATCATGGTGCACCCAAACTTGATCTCTAATTCATGAATCTCACCGTATCCGAATATTGATCCACTCCTTAGTTAAGTCAGACCCACCATTTGCATAGACTGGATTCCTAATTGAGTCTCTCACCGTATCCAAAATATTGAGCCCAACTCATCCTCCAGCCCATAGCATCCAATGCCTAATAGACATGGTTGCATCTTTTCAGGTGCAACTGAGCCACTGTATCCAGCCGAGAACAATCAACCCAGAAAGGGCCCGCACATCTATAATGGTGGAAGACCTCAGACTTAATCTTTTCTTAGGAAGAATTGATTCAGGTCTCATTAAACTAGACTTGACATAGTCATAACAATTATGACTAACCTAGTGGCATGGGTTAGCTCGGATTATTGACCACCTCAGATCAGAACTGTGTCAACAGATATGGCTAGGTAAGTGAGACTCGGTGGAAGGAATATGCCATTAACTCGTACAAGAATGCATTCGAGTCGAGTAGCTTTCCAATTAAAAATCCAGTCGGTCGTATGTGCCAAACTTACCTTAGACACCAAATTGTTGAGTCCAGAACCAATTGGGTTAGCCTACAATCCAGACTCTAACCTCTGAGCCTAATTAGGTCTTGCTTGATCGTCACTCAGACTCGATCTTGACCCAGACTTAATCCTATTAGGCTGGTCAATTTAAGCATTGTTGATCCCATCTAACCAACTCTTGATTCGGTTTGATCAACCGCTTAGACCTAATTGAGCTACCCAAGCCCGAACCCAGTATTATGAATATGTCTTAGATCTAAATTCTCAATTTTAGACCTAATTAATATTTCATAATCTTAATTCTTTAATTAAGTTTAGGGTTCATAAATAAAATATGCACAATAAATCCTAGGATTTCAGGATCTAGGATTTTGCAGAAAGTAAGTTTTGGATTTCTGATTAAGGACGAACGCGCAGCACCCCTACACATCATAAGAACACCCCATCGAATGGGAAGGAGAGGGCCTTTAAATCCTACTTTTCGTTCTTATGATCGGACGGCCAAGAGGAATGCCTTAATCAGGAATATGCAATACTACAAAACTAGTTTTAGATCTATATCATATATCTCATATACAAAAATTAGATCTAATCATAAAACATATTTTGCATACATCTCATGTATCGAATCATGCATATTTTTAGATCTAAATTATCTCATAATAATCTAAAAAATTAGATTTAAATTGATCTAATCAAAATAAATTCTAATCTAGATAATTATGTAGAACTATTCTACAACTAGTCTAGACATGCATTCAATCATATCTCATATGATATTAAAAATTAAATAATTTTATTTATATTTTTTAGATCTTATTATAATATTTATAATATTAAAAAATAGTAAATAAATAGATCTAAAATATAAAACTTAATCAAATTAAATTATGAACATGCAAGACTATTCTATAGAACTATTCTATTTTAGAACTAGTCATGCATATTTTAAAACTTAGATCCAAATTATTTAATTTTAATTTTTTTGATTTTAGATCTAATCACATCTCATGTGATATCTAAAATCATCTTATTATTAATTAAAAATAAATTTAAAATTAGATCTAAATACTTTTAGAACCTTGGCTCTGATACCAGTTGAAGGGAAATCCTGATTTTTCGGTCCAGGTTCGTTCAGATCTGATCAGATCAAGAGATATATTTCAAAATTTTTCTCTTTGATCTAGATCAGATCTAAGATATTTCAGATCTAATTTTATTAGATTTAATAAATAAAAATAAAAATAAATTAAATCTGAAATTTAATTTATATCTTGAAGTTGGGTAATCCTATTACCCATTGATGATCCTGTAAGCAGCCTGAAGGTTCTGGATCTAGCCATGCAAGCATCTGGCCTCTACCGGTATCCACTTAGGCTGGATCTAGAGATCCTCTTCTTCTCTATCATCTCTCTAAAATTAGATCTGGATCTAATTTGGAGAGATCTTCAAAACTCCTTTCGAAGATCAGCAGTCGTCCTTTGTAGCAGCGCAGCCTTCTAGCTTTCTCGTCAGCCTTTCTCGTGCCTGGATTGCACCAACCAAACTGGAGCCCAAAATTCCTTGGGTGTGGAGAGGAGAGGGAGAAGACTAGAATTGGGCATGGAAGAAGGAGAGGGGCAGCCTTAGGGCATGGGCTAAGAGAAAACTCTATCAAAGTTGGGTGCAAACAGGATTTATATAAACCCTGTTTGATCCAACTCCTCTTCATTCCCAACCAATCACAACTGCTTCATGCAAATCAGATCTAAATCTGATTGGTGAAATGATATCACTTGATCCAATCAGATGAGAGCCCCTTCAATTCATCCTTAGGAGGTGCCTAAGACTGATCAAAGTTGAGTCTTAGGAGAACTTCCTAAGTTGATTCCAAGAAGCAACCTGGAGTCCCATCCAATATGGACTCCTGGCATCCCTATCCATTGGGCGCACGCCTCCTTAGGCATGCACCCTCCTCCTTTTCCAATTTCTAGGCAAGGGGACAAGCCCCCATCTGCTCTCCTAATAGGTGTATGACACATGGACAGATGTCTAAAGTATCAAAGGTCAACAATTTTGACCAAAGTCAAAGATAAGAAATGGCAGGTGACCAAAAATGGCGGTAATGTCTCAAATTTATCTCATAAATAAGATAACCTTCTTTTCTGACCTTGGACAAGCCTTCAGTCAGACCAAGTGAAGGCCTCTGATTGAGCACAAACTCCTTTGGCTCAGATCGAGACAACTTTTAATGATAGTAGAAAGAAGAACGTTAGGTTCAATCGTAGTGCTAGCACGATTTTCTTGAACCTAATTGAATCTCATGATCAGATCAATTGAACTGGATCAGTTCAATTGATGATCATTCAGATCTAAACCCTTTTGTTTGTGTGACCCAGTTAGGTTCAGTTCTATATGGTAATGAGATATGTCATGATCTCTATCATCGACATCATCGAAACTTCCTTTCGATGGATCAGAACTCTTCTGATTCGAACAGCTAGAATGATCGATCATCTAAATCATTCTAATTGCTCCCAAAATCCACCAGTGACACCTAGCAGTATATGGTGGCAACCCATCAGAGCTTAAAAATGCGAACCTCTTGGTGCAGCTACCTGTGTGATTAAGTTCTTCTATCTTGAGCCCCGATCAGATTAGGGTTAAGGTGAACTCGTCAAATCCCTAGTTTCTGTCATATGATGTAATCATTCGATTCAAGTCCGAATGTGAAAATCTAAATAGAAACTCTTTCTATTATTTCACTCTGCCATGGCCATGGGCTTCTGAACTTGATTCTCATGATCATCATAGGGCTGCTCCTCATCCACCGAGGTAGATAGATTCCATCTTGATGCAATCCAGTTCCTACAATGAACATGCTATAGCCAACATACACCTCAGGATTTCGAATGGCTAGGAGATCGAGTAATGGTGTAGTCAAACTATAACACCCTCAAGGTGAACTGTCCGATGCACCTCAGGTCAAAGAACCAGACACACCACTGCAGCATCGAGTCAGTCATCAACGAGAAGGTAGACTTTCTTAATGACTACTCGAGGTGGTCACGCTCAGTGCCCTCGTTCTCTAACGAGTATCTGTACTCTCGCTCCGATATCTCTACACCATAGACTCAAGACTCATCTACTATATAAAGAAGTGATTGTACATCAATCTTTCAAATCAATTATCATCCTCATGATGATCCTATGGTCAGGAGCATTTTATGAGTTAATAACAAAAATTTATGTCTTAAATTTTCAACTCTTGAAAATATGAATTATCATTACCATTAACTCAAGGGATATATCACAGACACTAAATACACATTTATGATAGAAAATAATCTATTTTATTATTTATAGTCAAAATTATAATTTTGCCTCTAGAAGTGTATTACAAGTATTAGCCAATTCTGGCTTCTAGGGCACACATATCTAACATGGAGGAGTGTCAATCTACCTTTAACAAGCTTAAAACATATCTTGGCACAGTCCCACTACTATCAAAACCTATTGAAGGTGAGGATTTATTCATATATTTATCTATTTTTTCTAACACTGTCAACTCGATTTTGGTCCGAGATGATATAGGGATACATAGGCCAATCTATTATACCAACAAATTATTATGAGATACGGAGTCTCGATACTCCAGAACTGAAAAGATGATTTATTCTCTATTCACTACCTCCAAATGACTTCGACCATATTTTTAGACTCATTCTATTATCGTCTTAACGGACCAATCACTAAGATCGGTTCTTCAACGATATGACACCTGAGGCTGGTTGGCTAAATGCACCATTGAACTCAGCAAATTTGATATCTATTATAGATCTAGATCTTTCATGAAAGCTTAGGTGTTAGCTAACTTTGTGGTGGAGTGTTCGATACCTGAAGAAAAAAAATCCTAAAGATTTAGGAAGAAGTCAATGAAGGTCCTTATTGGCTCTTACATATGGATGGAGCCTCCAATGCCTAAGAAAGTGGAGCTAGCTTGATTCTTGCTAGTCCAAAAGGGGCAATCACTAAACATGCCCTAAGATTCAATTTTAAAACCTCCAACAATGAAGCTAAATATGAAGCCCTCATCGTAGGACTTTGAATGGCTAAGAAACTCAATATCAAAAGGCTCAAGGTCTTCACAAACTCCTAGCTTGTCGTCGGATAGGTACGAGGTCATTATGAAGCTAAAGATCCTGTTATAACTCAATATTTACATAACACCAAGGAATTGGCCAAAGTTTCTCTGACCTCAAAATTATTCAAATACCAAGATCAAAAAATGCCCGAGCTGATGCACTCTCACATCTTAATACATCGAGATATTCCGATCTTAGTCATAAAGCATTCATTGAAATCATTGAAAAACCCAGCATAGAGGTTCAAATGATCATCCAAATGAATCATAAACCGAGCTGGATAGATCCAATAATGAATTACTTAAGCAAAAAGATATTGCCCAATGATCCTATAAATTCAAGAAAAATCAAGAGGCAAGCTCTCTGGTATGTTATCTTAGACGAAAGACTTTACAAAAGATCATTTTCTCTTCCCTTACTCCAATGTCTAAGACTCTCAAAGGCTGATTACGCCCTTCGAGAGGTTCATGAGAAAATTTGTGGCAACCATCTGGGGGACAGATCCTTAGCATATAAAGTTATTTGATAGGAATATTATTGGCTGACTATATAAAAGGATGTAGCTGATCTCGTTAATAAGCATGATCGATGTTAAAGGTATGCTAACATCCAATGCCAACCAGCTGCTGAACTTATTTCTATAACTATCCCTTGGCCTTTTGCTATTTGGGGGATAGATATCTTGGGGCCATTCTCCATGCCAATGGAACAAAAAAAATTTCTAATGGTCACCATAGATTACTTCACCAAATGGATGGAGGTTGAACCACTAGCACAAATCATGAAAAGAAAGATGTAGAATTTCATCTGAAAATTAATCATCTATCATTTTGGCCTATCTCGGATAATCATCACTGATAATGGAAATCAATCTGACAATGAAAAATTCAAGAAATTCTATTTCAAGCTATACATTAACCATAGATTAACTTTGATGGGGCATCCACGGTCTAATGGAGAAGTTAAAGTTACAAATCGGATAATTCTCCAAGGTCTAAAAGTCAAGCTCACTGAAGCCAAAGGTCTCTAGGTTGATGAATTGTATAATATTCTCTGGGCTTATAGAACCACTCCAAGGTGGTCAACCGGAGAAACATCTTTCAAACTCACATTTAGATCAGAGGTGGTAATACCTATAGAAATTGGCCTTCCAACATCAAGAGTAGAAAACTTTCATGAAGAAAGTAATTTAGATTGGTTGACAACCAACCTGGATTTACTAGAAGAAACTAAAGAAAGAGCATAAATCCGGATGATAGCTTATAAACAAAAAGTAGCTAGGTATTACAATACTAAGGTGAGGCCAAAAATTTTCCCAAAAGGTGACTTGGTCTTTCGTCGAGCAGAAGTTTCAAAACCCATGGAATAGGAAAAGCTTACTCCAAATTGGGAAGAACCATATCGAGTTATTAAGGTAATTCGACCAGGAGCTTACAAATTTGAGAATCTAGATGGTTTGAGTATTCTTAGGACATGGAATGCAGAAAATCTCAGAATGTATTATCAATAAAATTTGAATAAGAGCTTTGAAAATTTTGTCTCATTGAAGACTTCAAAATATTAATATTCTTCCAATCACTTCGGCAAAAGTTCGATCTATGGATCAACAAAACTTCAATGGATACAGGAGATAAAATCTTCATTGATTCTTAAAGTTTGATCTTTAGATTGGTAGAGTCCCGATGGACATAGAAGATAAGATCTTCACTATTCTTAAAATCTGATCTTCGAATCTATAGAGCCCCGATGGGCATAGGAGATAAGATCTCCGTTGATTCTTAAAGTTCGATCTTCGGATCGGCAAAGCTTCGATGGGCATAGGAGATAAGATCTTCATTATTCTTAAAGTTCGATCATCAAACCAGTAGAGCCCGAATGGGCACAAGAGATAAGATCTCCACTATTTTTAAAATCCAATCTTCAGATCGATAGAGCCCTGATGGGCACATGAGATAAAATCTTCATTGTTCTTAAAGCCCAACCTTTGGATCGACAGAACCCCGATGGGCATAGAAGATAAAATCTCCGTTGATTCTTAAAGTCCAATCTTTGGATCGATGTTATTATGGATTTTAATTAAATATCGATCTCTGGATCGATGTTATCATAGATTTTTACTAATTATCGATCTTTAAATTGATGTTATTATGAATTTTGATTAAATACCAATCTCTAGATTGATGTTATTATGAATTTTGGTTAAATACTGATCTCTGAATCGATATTATCATGGATTCTTATTAATTATTGATCTCTAAATCGATGTTATTATAAATTTTGATTAATTACTGATCTCTAGATCAATGTTATTATAGATTCGTATTGGTTATTGATCTCCAAATCAAAGTTATCTTGGACTTCTATTGATTACCGACCTCAAGTTCGATGTCGTATTGAATCTCTATCAATTACCAACCTATGGATCGAAGTTATTGAATTATATAGGATTTCTATTAACTATCGATCTTCAAATTGATAATTATCATGGATTTCTATTGATTCTCAGTCTTAAAATCCAGGTTATGCTGGACTCCTGTCTAATACCAATCTCCAGATTGGCGCCATTACTAATAATCAAAGGCCACATACATCGAGAATTAACCGAGGTGAGGTCACTTTATTATTACTTAAAAAAAAATTTTGGAACAAAGCATGCAAGGCATTATAGCAAGTTATGCCAAGTTGGAAAAATCTGACGTCACACATGAGAAGTAGTTAGTTGAAAAGAGAAATTTTATTTCATTTGAAAAAGTCATTACAAAAAGCCCAAATCGGGCTAATATAAAAGGATAAAAATAAAAAATTAAAAAAAATATAAAATCAGGCATCTGCCTGAGGACCTTTTAGAGGGGTAGCATCTGCTGTATCATCCTCCAGTGAGATAACTTCAGCAGGCACTGGGGCAGAAACTAAAACAGATGTTGGTGCTTTGATGGGGTCTAGAGCTTCCACCTCTAGCTTGGGCAGAATGACAAGCACCTCCGGAGCAAGCTGGGGCACTTCTACAACAGAATCCACTGCTAGCACCGACTGGGCCTCTATTTCTGTTAGTTAGAGCGAGACTGGCCTCCATGGTAATGCCGCTCAGGTCTAAATTAGAAAAAAATTTTCCAACAAGATCCTTATAGATGCATAAGCTGCTTTCGAAGGCCTCTCCAGTAGCCTCCATGACCTCCTCTTCAAAATCTTTGGAGGACTTGTATTCCTCCATAGTGCAGCTGATGGTGATTTTCCAATGCTCCAGGTCCCTTTGGTAGGTCAGGAGTGCCTTGTCCCGAGCAGCCAGCATCTCATCTCGAGAGGTCACCATTCCCTCCAACTCCTTTATTTTTATCTCCAGGTTGGGAATTCTAGAGACCTCTCACTGTAGCTCCAGCAGCTTTTCTTCTCCCTTATTGACCTTCCCCTGAAGGTCTAGTAGGGCTTTATTCTTCTCCACCATTTCATTGAGATTCTCTAGGAGCTGCTTCTTCAGCCCCATGGTGATCTTCTCTTCTTTGGTAGCCTTTTCTTCCACCACCTTCATGTAGTCCTTTGTAGACTGCAAGGCCTCTTCTAGAGACTTCTTATTTTTGCTAAGCCAACTTACATGCTAGATGAACAGTCAAAAAAAGGAGGCAGACTGGCAAAAGAAAAAAAAAGAGAGAGAAAGATATCAGCTTAGTATAAAATTGATGTAAGAATAGCTAGATCGGTAAAAAACCAACCTCAAAAAATAAAAATAAAAAAAAGAGAGAAGAAGAAGAAGGAGAGGAGAGAACTTTCTTACATCCAGAAGGTAGCTGAACCTCTAGCTCAGCAGTTCTTCAAGCTCCATATCCCTCCTTCGGGCATGCAAATCATGCTGTGGCATCACAGGATAAAGCAAGTCCTTTTCGAGGGTTGGGGTGTCCCGCATGGAAGCCTGAGATAGGTCGATCTAGTTGACAGAAGTCGATGATGGAGTAATCTTCGACCCACCGGAGGGTCAAGTCTGGCTTGCTGGAATCGAAGTCGATGTAGTTGGTGGACTAGGCCACCATGGTGCAGAAGCAAGATTGGATCTCGGGCAGGTGGTTGACTGCTTAGGAGGTGGTCGAACCACCTCGGTAGAATCCTGATGTCCCCTGGACATCGGGGAAGATGTTGGAGATGGGCGGGCGCTGATGGGCCCCATGTTGATCATGATTACCCCAATGGTGGAAGGAGGTGCAGCTCGAGGAGATGTCGAGATGGAGTCGATGACTTTTTTCCTTTTCCTTCTTCGCTGGTGGAGGGTCGGAAGACTCTGACTTTCTCTTTCTTTGGTCTGCTAGCCATCAGGGATTGAATCTCATGAGTGCTGCAATAATCAAAGAAAAATGTCATTAGATGAAACCAAATGCAAATAGATTTAAAGAAAATTCAAAAATAAGCTCACCCTTGGGGGAGATGAGACTGATGCTGGAGTCGAATAGTGATTGATTCATCACCAATTGACTAAGCTTGGGCACCTTCATATCCAGCAGCTCATCGAAGGCCTCCTTATCTCCAAGCAAAATGGATTTATTAGAGTTCTAGTTTAGTCGAGGTCTACCCCAGTGAATACCAAAATCCTAAGGAATATCAGAGAAAATAAAAAAGAAATGACTTTTTCAGTCGTGGATTGAAGAAGGAAGGGAAGGACCGAATTTACAATTTGACTGAGGTGAGCAATACCACCAGCCTTTCTCAGTGGGGTATTTTTTCAAAATAAAAAAAGCCCTAAAAAGAAAAGTCCTAAGGCTAATGGCAGCAAAGCTACAGCAAATGATAAAAATCAAAATAATCCTAATGGCATTGGGGGTTACTTAATTCGGTTGCAAGCCATAGTAATCTAATACATTACAAATAAAAGGATGAAGGAAGAAATGCAATCTAGATCAAAATACTTCATCATAGAAGGCTATACAACTCTCAGGAGGCCGTATAACCTGATCACTTGGACTGGAAGCTATGAGTTGAAAGCTATCAAAGATGAAATATTTTTTCTAAGCTTCTCCATATCAGCATCTATCAGAATGAAGGGCTCAGTGCTAGGGCCGAAATAGTCCAAGAACCCCCTCACTGAAGATCTTGAACCATTATCCTCAGAGACACTAGCCTCGGTGGCACCCTGAGATGGATTGCTTGCCTCAAGGAAGAGTAGGGGCTGGGTTGATCAGATGTCATGACCATCCAGAATCGACTCCCCCCTTTCACCATTGGTAGGAGAAGTACTCTACTGAGAAGACATGGATAAAGAGAAATTAGGAAATGGAGAAGAACAAAAAAAAATCCTAAGAAGAAATCCTAAATCCTAAGAGAAGGAAAGAAGATCCTACCAAAGGGAGAAAAGAAAGCCTTCTTCACTGCTTTCAGCAACTCCTTCCAAGCCCTGGCAACCACCGAAATTGCCTTCTTCTCCAACTGAATGCTCAGAAGCTTTCTTCACAATGAAACTTTCACTCCATGTAAAAGGTAGTGAAAGTGAAAAAAGAATGGATAAGTACCCTATATATATAAGGAAAAACAATGGCTAAGATTAGCCTGTCCACAGTTGGATTTCAACCACTTGTCGATCATCCAAGGAAACTATAGAAAAACTATTTTGATGTACCAGCCCAGATCAATCCACGTAAGCTTGTTCTATATGTCGGTTTAGTCGGCCCACAGATGAGCGCCACATGCCCCACACCGCCTGGATTGCAGTAGTGTAGCCAATAATGGTCTCACTCTCTCCCATGCTTCCTTAAATGCTAGAGTATGGCATTTACAGGGAACGAGGTGGCCTATCTTTTTGAATAATTTGAAAATCAAATCCGATGGCTGCTTGGCATGATTCTTGGCACAATGGATGACCTTTAAGATGACTTTCCACACTCATCATCGAAAGAATTCTACTTCGACTCTGAAAAGTGGGGGGCAACTATTGGTACAATCAACCACTACTGGACACGTGGCATCATCAAAGAGGCCATCATCTCAGATGATAGATGTACAAAAAATTTTGTATCAGATCGGTAAAAAAATCAACCTGGAGGCTAGACTGTCAGCCAAAGCCAAATCAACCAAATGATCAAGTCCATATTGGTAGATAACCAACCATAATGAATTCTAGATCGATCAATATTGTCACCCTGAAGAACAACGATAGTCATACTCTATGAAGATCCGGTTCTCATCGACCTTGTTGATAATAATCCATGATAGGGCCAGAATGACCAGTTTGATATCCAAGATCAGTACAATATTAACATCATTAACTGCTACAGGCTTAATTCATATTGAGATTGGCAAATCACCGACCTCGTTATATAAGCCAGATCGATAATTTATCAATCTCGAAATATTCCAACAATTAGTCAAGCACCGACTGTGCTCCATCAAATTATGACCCTCCTCTAGCTGCATTCCAGCTAATCACCATTAAGGCAAATGGCCAATAGCTACAATCTAGTTGGCCATAACAAGCTAACGGCCTAACAAACTTATCTTAAGGTCTAAGCAAATCTTCCTATAAATAGGAGGATAGGGCATCCCTCCAAGGTAAGTATAAACTCATAGAGCTAAAACTTTGCTGAAATTTTCTCTCAACTTCCCTACTGAAGGAAGATCGAGCCCTTCTCCCCTCAAACCCTCTCATTCTGCTTTTCTAATTCTTTCATTTCTACCATCTGTTGATAAGGCTTTAGCTAACTTAAGTATCAAAGGGTCCTAAACTGGAGGATATCCCACCAGTTCTTGGACTACAAGTGCTAGAGATGGATATTACTACTTCATTATATTCATAGATGATCTATCAAGGTATGGATATATCTATCTTATAAAGTATAAATTTAAGTCATTTAAAATGTTCAAATGATTCCATATTGAAGTAGAGAAATAAACTAGTAAGAGTATTAAAATCCTTCAATCAGATCGAGGAGGTGAATACCTTAATGGTAAGTTTTTGACATATTTAAAAAAGAATGAGATTTTCTCCCAATGGACCCCTCTTGGTACACCACAGCTCAATGGTGTATTTGAAAAGAGGAATCGAATCTTGTTGGACATGGTTCGATCCATGCAAGGTTCGATCCATGATGTATAGGCTTTGCAAGTCTACCAATCTTCTTTCAAGGATATGCATTAGAGTTGGCTTGTTGCTTGCTAAATAGAGTTTCAAACAAGTCTATAAGTAAGATACCATATGAGATGTGGACAAGATGTAAGCTGGTACTCACACCTTAGGATCTAGGGTTGTTTAGCTTATGTCAAGTATTTAAAAATAGATAAGCTTGCACCTAGGTCTGATAGATGTCTATTTATAGGGTATCCAAAAGTGAAAAGGGTATCACTTCTACTATGCTAAAGAACAAAAGTTGTTCGTCAGCAATAGAGCAACCTTTTTGGAAAAAAAATTCCTTAGGGAAGGAACTAATGCCTTTAAGGTTAAACTTAAGGAAGTTTGATAGGTAGAAGAATCGACACCAGTGATTGAATCTGAATTGGATTTGATAAAATCAAACCTAGAACCTAATATAGAGTTATCCTTAAGGCGATCTGGTAGGGTACTACATCAATCGGATATATACTATGATTTTTTAGTCTGAAATGGTGATCCTATTGAGCTCGATGAGAACGACGAGGATCCGATAAGCTCGATGAGAATGATGAGGATCTGATCATCTATATGGATGCAATACAGAGATCTGATTCTGAGAAATAGTTGAGAGCTATGAGATTCAAAATGGAGTTCATGAAGGTCAATAATGTATGGATATTAGTTGATCTACTTAAAAGGATAAAATCTATAGGATGTAAGTGAATCTTTGAAAAAGAGATGCAAACAATAAGATGGAGATCTATAAAGCTCGTCTAATTGTCAAGAAGTATCATCAACATTATAGTATTGACTATGATGAGATATTTTCTCTTATGATAATATTAAAATTCATTCAGATCATGCTTACGATAGCTGCACATCTAGACTATGAGATCTGACAAATGAACGTAAAAATAACTTTCTTAAATGGAGAGCTGAAGGAAGAGATGTATGTGATACAACCTAAAGATTTCACATCCACAAATGAGTCTAAGGTATACAAGTTTTAGAGATCTATCTATGGATTGAAGCAAGCTTTTCAGAGTTTGAACATGCATTTTGATAAGGTGATTAAAACATATGGCTTTGTTAAAAATGGAGAGAAACCCTGCATCTACAAGTGGATAAATGGTTCAGTGGTTGCATTTCTTATTCTGTATGTGGATGATATTTTGTTAATCAAAAATTATATTCCTACATTACAAGGAATAAAGATATGGTTATCATCATAGTTTTCCATCAAGAACTTGAAAAAAGCATCCTACATCCTAGAGATGAAGATCTATAGGGATAGATCTAAGAGGTTGCTTGGATTATTTCAGTCCACATATATTGATACTATGCTGAAACGGTTTAGCATGAAAAATTTTTAAAAAGGCTATCTTCTAATAGGCCATGAAATTTCTCTCTCGAAGAAAGATTGTCCGATAGCTCCTCAAGAGAAAAAGTGTATGAGTAGAATATCATTGCTTCAATAGTGGATTCTATAATGTATGTCATGACATGTATGAGACTAGATATGGTATACTCACTAGGGATAGTGAGCAGCTACCAATCTGATCTAGGAGAAAACCATTGAAAGATTGCTAAAACCATCCTTAAGTATTTGAGAAATACTAAGGATCAATGGTTAATTTATGGAGAATCTGATATGAAACTTATGGGATACATTGATTCTAGCTTTTAGTCAGATAGTGATGATGGCAAAAGTATATCGAGATTTGTATTTACCTTCAATGGAGTGTGGTTTGCTGAAAAAATTCCAAGCAACACACCATCGCTAATTCAGTATGCGAGGTGGAGTATATCGCATACATCAGATGCTGCAAAGAAAGCTGTATGACTAAGAAAGTTCATCAGCAAGCTCGAAGTGGCATCCTCCATTGATCGTCTAATTTTGCTCTATTGTGATAGTAGCTATAGCTAAAGCGAAAAAATTGAAGGCCCATCAGCATACAAAGACATCCTGCATCGCTACCACCTTATCCGAGATATCATAAAATGTGGTGATGTTGACCTTCAAAAGATCGACAGAAAGAAGAATTTAGCCAACCCATTCATTAAAGTCCTTGTGGTTAAAAAGTTTGAAAATCATAAATTGAAGATGGGTGTATGATATTGTATCGATTAGCTTTAGTCCAAGTGAGAGTTATTAAAAAATGTATTCCAAATCCAATCGTCTAGTTTGTAGATGATTAAGATCATTTATGTAAATATATATGAATCATTTATTTATAAAAGTTATCTAGCATATTTTATCATAGGGTTATACATCTTCTTAATCAACTCTATTGTTATGATGAAAGCTTTTAGAGCTACTTCTAATACAATAAAAGAGGATTAATCATATAGTTCTTAAACTTGTTCGCGATCAAATGATATATTATTAACAAGAACGACAATTATATCAACTATAGATTATTGCGTACCATATAGGTTGGTTGTCCTCTTAATCAAAAAGTGTATTAATACTGGTATGGTATATAGATGAGATATTGATTTGCATTGAATGTGATCAATCCAGAATACTCTACTATCAAAAGTGTTATCCAAAGGGATATGCGTCTAAGTGTCCCTCTAATCTGAGATCACCATGGTAACTTACAAGCAACTCACTATACTTTAGTATCAAACTACCTGAATTTTTAATTCAGTAACGAAAGTTTCTGGATGTTGTCAAGTACTTATTAAGTTGATGTGCGAGTCAAGATGGGAATGACCACTCCAAGTAAAATTGGAGAGAATATTTCAATGTATTTCAATTCAGCAAAACCTTGACTAGGATAGTCCTTGTGAGAGTTATAAGATTAAGTAGGTTAAGATACTATAAGGATTACTAATTAAGAATTGATAGTTAACTCTGATGTTTTTCTGAACATTATTAGTCAAGGGGATGAATTATACGGTAACCGTGTTCTAGCAGGTTATGGATGTTGCTTCGCTACATTCGACTCTATTCGATCATCGGGTACCATACTAGATGGTCACTTCGATAGGTACGAAAAGCTTGTTTCTATACTATCGACTTAGCGTTCGAGCCTATAGGGTTACACATATAGAAGTTTTGATCCGATCAGGTAGCTGATCAATGATTAAGAATCATTGAACGATTTAATTATTAATATGATTGATAATTAATATAATATAATTAATTAAAAAATATTAATTAATAATTAAATTATTTATTAACTTAATTTTATTGAGTTATAAGGATTAGATCAAGACTAATTGAATTGGATTCAATTAGGTTCGACCTGATTAGGTTATTAGATGATCTAATTGTTAAGAAAGATAAGATTTTGATTTGATTAAATCTTGGACTCAATTAATTTTTAATCTGATCAAGAGATTAAGAGCCTAATTGGATTAGGTCAACACATATTTGGGTTTAATCAAATGAGATTTGATTGAGAACAAAATTGGATGAGATCCTAGAGTCCAAAACATTGGACCGCACCCTCCCTTGCACCATGACCTAGCTGTTGCCCCCTATTCTCCATGCACAAAGGGTTTGTGCATGTAAAACCTAGATGCGCAACACCTCATGCCATTTACTCTTTGATAGGGTTAGGGTTTGGAAAGTTTCAATTCAAAAAAGTTTTGAATTGAACTTCGTTCCAATCTCCACCTCTACGTTTCAACCTCTATATAAATAGCCCTTTGTGAGACAAAGGTATAATAAAACATTCAGAGTTTTTGAGGCATCAAAAACCCTAAGAGAAAGGCTTGGGCATGAGGCTTTTGGGGTGGGCTTCTAGGCATGTGAGTTTCAAAGAAAATTATTTTTATGTTGGCGAGACAGCTAGGATTTTGTGAGAGAAATAAGAGAAGGCTATTCTCTTGCAACAATCCCTCCTTCATTTTGTTTGGCTATTAAGAGAGTTTTCATAAGTAGCTAGCACTCTGAAAGCTGACTAATCAGGCTTCACATAGATATCCTTAGAGGTCATTCTTGTGCATGGCTGAAGTAACGAATAAAATCTACACGAGCAGCGATCTTCACTTCAAGATCAAGTATGAGATTTGATCTTATATGTTTTTCAATTTTAGATTTTATATGTATGATATCATATCATATGTCCTGATAAAAGGTGTTTATAGATTAAATCTAATGCATATTTAGATTAAAAGGTTTAATCTAAAGTCTTCCATTGCTAAATTTTTGAAAAAGTTTTGAAAATCATGCATGAAACCCCCATGCTTCTCTAATAGATTTTACATTATTGAATTCATATTGATGGATTATCATGTTGACACACTATTATTTCTAGTACATTTTTTTAGGATGAGTATGTTATGTATTTACCATATATGTGTATCAATGATTGATGATACGATCATATTGATATGATATATTTATTTTGATCACATAATAAACTAGAATTGATATGATGGAATCAAGATGTAATAATTGGATAGAAAGAATATAGTTTAGACTAGCCTCGTCATGTGGAACAGCCTCTATGAGCTCATGCATAGGAATATGATCCGAGAGAGATTATGAATATTTGATCCGAGAAAGATCATAAAAATATAATCTGAAAAAGATCATGAGAAATATGATCCAAGAAAGATCATAAAAATTTGATCCAAGGAATATCATAGAAATTCAATCCAAATAAAAGATCATCGTATGATCTTGATTAGTCCAAAGCCGAAAAGTTAAAGGTTAACAAATTAGAATTATAAAAAGAGGAAACAAATGTTAAGTTCAGAGAGATTCTTGTTGAATAAAAGATTTTACTTGATGACATGTGATAATCTATTTCTTGACTATATACTTGATACATGTTTATGCCAGTGCTTTATGCTTATTATTATTTTTTAAATTATAATATTATATTAGTATGTTGTTGATGAAAATCATGTAGGATTTAAAGCATGCATTTCAAAACTTTTTTAAATTTAAATTATAGCAAAAATAAAATTAATCTAATATTAATTCTATGCATGTATTAATCATATCATTAAATCCTATACTAGGATCTAGATATATATATGTGTAATAGAAAATTAAATGCATTCGATCAGCAAATCATATTTGCTAACCGATTCATGTTCAGAGCATGATACCTGAGCGTAGGTAGCCGAATTCCATAATTTAAAATCACAAAAAGAAGTCCCTCACATCATGCTGTAACTGCACATCTACGGTCGTTCCACATGGAGCTCCTAGTTCTGACCAACTATACCAGAGTGCTACCTCCTCATCAGAGCCTTCAATGGCCAATCTCGATCAATTCGATCAACCAACTTTCTCTCAATCTCTTGGACACTTCAAAAGATTAGAAGATGATACATTGAGGATGATGAGATGGTGGTGATCAGGCACTCAGAGTGCTCAATCTCTCCACTCAAACCTAGGATCCAAATCCTAAGGTTTCGCACACCCGAAAATCCTGATGCCCGAAAATGTTCTCACGCCCTCTCTCTTTAGAATTTTCTCATGAAATAAATTTTCATGGATAGAGGGATTCTCCTCTACCTCACACCCACTCTCAAACTCCTTTTTAATTGGGCTACCAAAGAGAGAAAAAGCTCAAAGATAACATGTGAGGAAATGTTGGTGCAGGAAACTCTTTCTCTCTCTCTAGACTTTCCATGCACAGAACTTGCACCCCCACCCAAGTTTCTCTCTCCAAGAAATCTTTCATGCACTCCCATGCATGCCCAAAAATTGTCATCTTCAAAAGAGCAACAATAGATGGGAAAAATGCATGGATAAGATAAGGTGAGAAGGTTAGGGAGGTTTCAACCAATTCACTTGAATTCAAAATTCAAGTGGATGAGTTATCCACTTCCAACGCCCCTACCACCTCTTTGATGTGCAGAATGACTATCCTTCTATGTGCACACACCAATAAAATCAGAAAAAATTGGTGACAAATACAAGCAAGAGCATGGGAAAAGGATAAGGCAAGGAAGTTAGAATTGGTTCAACCTCCCGCCTACTTGAATTCGAAATTCAAGTTTAATTTGATCCAACGCTTGGACCAGGTTGAAGGGATAAAAGAGAGGGTGCACAACTCTATTCTACATGAGAAAAATTCATGCAAAACCTAGAGGGGCATGGATAATGGCATGGAAAAGTCAAAGCAAGGCGCAAGGGAGATTCAAGTTTGAAATTCAAACTTGTCCAAGTGGGTGTTGTCCTAATTCATTTGTCCAAACCTAGTTTAGACTAAATTAAATTTAATCAATTTAGGCTTAAACCAAATTAATTAAATTTTAATTAAATTAAAAATT
This sequence comes from Cocos nucifera, assembly GCA_006176705.1. Taxonomy (NCBI): domain Eukaryota; kingdom Viridiplantae; phylum Streptophyta; class Magnoliopsida; order Arecales; family Arecaceae; genus Cocos; species Cocos nucifera. The sequence goes on from QRFJ01001439.1 coordinate 60,952, forward strand.
AATTAGTTTTAGGTTCTGATCAAATTAGGATCGAATCTTTCATAATGATTAGGTCATCTCATGACCTGATCGGATCAAATTCAATTAAATCAAATTCAATTATATTTGATCGAATCATCATTCCTCAATCAAATTAAGCTAATCAGTAATCTAATTGCTAATTTATCCTCCAATAATATCAGAGTCTCAGTCTAGTGGGACTCATAAAGATAGAGTTCCAGTCTAGTGGAACTCCCGATCATAGAGTCCCAATTCAGTGGGACTCTTGATCCTAGCATCTTAGACCATTGAGACTCTTGATCAGCTATCAAATCAGATAGAAACTTCTATTATGTGTGACCCCAAATCCTAAGTTGGTAGCATAGAAACTAATTTCTGTACTAATCAATATGATATCTAGCAATGGTACCCGATGTCTCGATAAATTGAATAGTCACAATGCAACATCCATGAATCTATGGTATATGGTTACCATATAATTCATCTTTTTGACCTCATTGCTTAAAGGATGACCTAAGGTTTACTGCAAATCCTAAAAATCATCCACATTATATTTCAAAATTTTAGCATCCATCATATGGATTACCCCGACCAAGGTTCTGCTAAATTAAAATACAGTGATGCTTGTGCTTCAATACTTGAAGGGATTAATTCCATCTTGACTCACACACTGACTAAATAAGTATTTGACTGTATCGAGTAATCTTTCATCACTGAATTAGAAATTTAAGTAATCCAGTACCAAAGTATAGTGAGTTGCTTGCAAGTCACCATGGTGATCTTAAATCTAAAGGATACTTATACCTCTATCCTTAGTGAGCAATTCTTGATAGTAGAGAGTTCCACAATTGGATCACAATCAGTAAAATTTATCCCTATATTTTACCTGCATGCCATACTAGTATCTCTATACCCAGTATCTCTATCACTTATACCTAATCCATATGGCATGCAACGACCTACACTCAATAAACATTATCGTCCTATATAACAATATATCATTTGATCGCGATCAAGTTTAAGGACTAAATAATAAATTCTTCTTTGTCAAGTCTAAGTAGTTCTAAGGACTTCATCATAGAAGAGTTCATTACAAGAAGATGCACAAGAGTGATGAAAATGCTAGAATAAAAATTTTATAATTTATAGTCAACTCAACCATCTACAACCTAGATGATTGACTTTAGAATATAATACCCAATAATTGTGTAGAGATTCTTATTGGTTGTAAGGCTTACCCTCCCTCCATTCCTTTTTTTCTTTGTCAAAGTTACAGGATGATCAAAATTGGCTATGGTTTAGGTTTGCGAGTGAGTAGATGAATAGATAGAGCATCATTAACTTCTGATCAGATGATCAAAAAAATTTAATTGATAATTATGCAGGTTTTATTACTTGAAATGAAATTAGATTAATTTTATGAATTTTGAGGTTATGCTAGATTTTTAAGGCCTTGTATATTCTTTAGGATACTCTTGCCCTAAGGAGTGTGTGGCCATCATGTATCCAATCCGAGTACTGGGTTTGGGGCATGACAAACATACTATTTGACCTAGACTCGACTACCTCTTGACTTAGACTTGGTCTCTTCTTTCTTGACTTTTATTTGAACTTCTAAACCCTATTTTTCTTTCTCTAATTTTCTCCTAATTCTCTTACTAAACTCTTGTCCTAAAGAATATTCCTTGTCTTTTTTTAAAAGACCTTGTCTTGACAAGAGAAGGAAGGAAATTAATCGAATAGAGTTGTAATTACCAAAACCAATCTGCCATCCCCTATTTATAGTTGAAGAGGGGGCATGGGAGGGACTAGATATGCCTATTCACAAGTTTCATAAATCACCATATTAGAAATTAAGAGACTTATATGAGAAGGACTCTTAATTTTCAAATACGTTGATTCATGCTTCCCTCGTGCACACCAATAAAGAAAGATGTTTTTAGTGCCCTTCCACAAATTAGATTAAATCTGATTTTGCCACCTAGAAAGTCATCTGGATCAGGCTTCTGATGGCATAAATTTCAAGGCATGAATATATCCCAATAGGAAGAAATAATAGCATGAACTCGCAACTCTTCGTGCTGCTTTATCCCATGTATGCCAAGAAATAAGGATGCTTCACACCCATATCCATCCATGGCACACTTTAATTATTGTGCCACATTGATAGAGGGCTGATAGGGCTACTGATAGGCATTGATATCAGATTAAAAGGACTTCTTAAGACCCCTTAACCAAATGAAATAATTTCAGCCTAATCCATGTGGCGCATGACTTGATAGAGTTCCAATCAATGTGGACTCTATATTTGGCACCCTAAATGACTGAATTAAGTCCAACAAAATCCAAATAAATGTGGTCCAAGTCAAAACCTAATCCAATTTAATTAATGGCTTAATTGAGTTAACTAATTCAACATGGTTTTAATCAAATCTCTTTGATTAAGGAGCTAGGGTTAATGCCACATATGCTAGCATGTTTCCTAGCAACCCTTGTTAGTTTCTTTGGTCCAACCAACCAACCAAAAGCTATTCTTGATTATTTTTTTTTATGTGTGTGACTCTGTGGATTCCATATCTAGCCAGCAGTAGGTCTGGGTACATATTGACCTAATTAGATTAAACTTTATCTAATCGATTTAGGTCAAACCCATGTTAGTCCGAGTTGTCAAATTAGAACTCTTTCCAATTGACTCATGAATTAATTGCTTTAATTCATAAAAACCCACAAGACATGATTGACATCTAGCAACATGTCATGCCTACCCGAAAGATATGGAATTTAGTAGAAATTATCATAATATCCTTCAATAGTAAGTTACCATGCAATTCAGGCCTTCGATCTTCCTGCATCCTAAATATGTTCATGAATATGGATCCATGTCAAACTCAAATACATATTCGAATTGATTCTTCATCAATCAATGATAACTCTAATGAAGCATTAGAAATCCTATCTAATCTTCATACCGCTTTGGCCAAAAACTTACTGAGTTATCTAGAGATGAGAATACATGGGATGTCATCTTCTCTTACTCGAAGTGATCGATTTCTTGTTAATCTACCAATAATCTTCATACATAATCTACCATATCCAGAACATCCCGTTCATGACTTAGTCATGATTGAGTGTGAACCAAAACATAGATTCATGTGCATAAGATTTCAGGTGATCTTAGGTCTAAGGATCATTTGCATAACTCTCACTTAGAGAATCATCTTTTGACAAAAGTAAGACTTCCATAAGATGTTCTCTCAGTGGATCAAATCAGTATATCGATGTCCTAATGAGCACCCACATTCTTATATTAGTGTCCCTACACAAGTGGTTGTGAGATCAGCCATCCTCTTTTTTGAGCATACATAGGATGTGCTGATCTTTCCGGAATCATTGATCTCCGACTCAATGATCCAACAACTAGGATTGTTTTAGATCAGAATTTTAGTGTTTTAAGTCTCATTGACATGATCCCTTCATACCCATAAAACCACTGTCCTAAGCTATGGGACTCGTCATAATCTTAAAATAAATTAAGGCACGGTAAATGATGAGACATAAAATTATCTTTTAATTACTGAATAATAATAAATGTCATACATGAGTTGGCTTACAGAAAAGATCCGGTCACATTACAAATGCAATTGGCTTGCAGGGCACAATTCAAGTAAAAGCAAATGCATTAAAAATCTTGTTAGTTGGAGGCAAATCTTGGGTGGCCTTAGAATCTTTAATCTCAGAGTTTAGAATGTAGCTATGTTATTGAAGTGGTGGTTTAAGCTGTACAATGAGACAGAACACCCATGGAATTCGTTGATTCTATAAGCCTATTATTTCAAGCAACGCCAGGTGACTCAGCTACTGGATGCACCAAAGTAGTCTCCCCCCTTTGGCGGAGCATGCTAAAGGTGAAGGAGTGGGCTCAACACTTCTCTGCACGAGCTATGGGTAACGGTCGCATGATTTCCTTTTGGAACGGCAACTGGTATGCTAACTCTAACCTTGCTCGGCAATTTCCACACTTGTACTTGGTAGCATACCGAACTAAAGGTTCCATCTTTCATTTTTACCATGAGGTAATCTGGGATATATCATTTAGAGGACTGTTGTGTTCAACAACAATCGAGGAATTACACAAACTGAACCATGTCATAAGTCATCTGCAACTTTGGGATGCGATCGACAAAAGAAATCGAAAATGAGAACCTTCCAAATCATATTCAGTTTTACAATGTTACTTCTTTCTAATGCGTGGTGGTATAACCTCCCTTCTCAGCAGAATAATTTGCAAAGAAAGTGAAGATTTTGAATTGGGTCTGCCATCAACCAGAGTGCAAAAGAGAGGTATTCTTGGCCCTTCAATGTGTCCTCTTTGCCCCAGCGAACCTGAAACGCTGAACCATTTAATGCTTGGATGTAGATTTATTAAGTAGATCTGGTCCTTGACAACATCCTTGATCTATGGCATATATGGAGGTCAGCTATTAGAGAGACACTGAATTGAGGATAGCATGGGATGTTTGTTTGGCAGTGGGTTTTGGTGCATATGGAAAGAAAGAAATAGCCGTGTATTTAATTTCGAAGCTTCTTCACAACTGGTGGTTGGTAAATGGATTGCATTGCTATTCTACGATTGGACTACAATTTCTTCAAACAATGCGGTAGCTGGATTGAGGAAATATTTTTCAGTCATGGATCTTGAGTTCTACAGTCTTGTGAGAGCGGAAAGCTTGAGTTCCTACCTATTTATTCAGCAGCAGGGGAATTGATGAGGTGCATCTATCTCGTCAATTTGACTCGCTACCTAGAACGAGATCAAAGTGTAAAGTGGACTGTGTACAGCTCTGAAATTCACCCCAACCCGAATCTGCTTCTGAATAACTGAAATCTGAAATCTGTTCATTACGAAACCCACCTCGATCTGAAAATCTGAATCTGAAGACAGCTCTACGCTAAAGCTGAAATCTAAAGACCGAAGACGGTAAATCATCTTAGATCCAAGTCTGAATTATTCTAAAATCGTTTCAGTTTAGACCTCCGTTTGAAGTCTGCTGCTCTTTGATATATGTATGTATGTATGTATAGCTGCCTTTTGAAAATAATCTGTTCTACTTTGATGCCGAGGCCTTGAGTTCATTCATACAGTGCTGGATCTGTTCTTGTCGGGCTGGTCAATCTGTTTAAAATCAGGTCACGGCGCACAGACTGGTATCAGCTTCTAATAAGTCTGTTTTGATTGTATTTTCGAGCCAGTTCAGAACCGTTTAAAAACTATTTTGAGTATGTTGGAGAACCTGTTCGCAACCTATTTAAATCCTGGGTTCTCGATTGAATGGGTGGAACCAAATCTAAAAGAATGGTCCACATCCATAAATTTCATTCTTTTTTCTTCTTCTCACTTGTATCACTTAGTTATTATATTAATACATGGTGGAAGTATCTTACTTTGTTTACCTTTAAAAAAAGATATGGCTTATCTTGCTACACTGCATGATTGGGATGCTTAGAGGGAGAGATTATATAACTAAATGGCATTGTAAGTTTTGTGCTATATCCATCATTTTATTTGATCGTAAGCTTTATTAACATTCCATGTGAAGTATGTAAAAGTTTGACATGTACGCACTTTTGCAAGTAGGTTAGAAAACGTCGCCTTCGTAGAAATTACTAGCATATAAATTTTGGATCCTTTCCAATTGAAAAGCTTCCCATGAAATTAAAAAGTTGCTTGCGATTATCTATTTTTTGGGGATATTTAAATGAAAATATTAAAGAAATAATGAACTGAGGATTGAATTGAAATACAGCATCCGATGTTGTCTTGAACCGTGAAGCTATGCTTCTTTAGCATCGCATGAAGCCATAGGTCACAAATAGGCATGGTGTTTGTAGTTTAAATTACCCATTTATGGCCACTTGATGCATAGGAAAGGATATTCAAAATACATGATTTTTGGTTTGCTGATGGATGCAAATATATATCCTAATTATTTTGGCAAGTGTTCTACGTTGGCATAGTTCAAAAAGTTGAAATATTCATTTGATATAAATAATGCAACTAATAAACTATTATGAATTTATTGGCTATGAGTAAGTTTCACTAACCTAAAATTTCTAAATAGCTTTTCTGATTATCATTATAACGAACATTTTCTAACTTTTTGGTAAGCTAGAGAGGAAATTACATTGCGGTCATATGGTGATGAATCCTCTTGAAATCACTATTAATGGTTGTAACAATTGTAGCTTTATTATTTCCTTAGATCCACCGGAAGTTGGATAAAATAAGATTAGATTAATGAATATTAGATTATATTCCCCTATCCTTAATAAAAAGATTTTTTTTTTTTTTTTTTTTTGTTGGAACAAAAAGATTGCGGTTAGTAATGGAAGAATAATGTATTATTTGCCTAAATCATTATCAATCATATATTTTTTCTTCTATCCAATATAAAATATGAATTCATGTATATTGTTTTATTGACTAATAGTTCAAATGTCAAAATAATAATTTTTTTTTCGTGATGTTCAATATATAGCCTCTTTTTGGTACGATGTTCAACAATGGAAAAAAAAATAGAAAAAGTTTCAATTCAAAGAATTATTTTATTAATTGAAGAACTTCTATACCTCTTTATGCATGTTACGAATATTTAAGACATGATTGATAAAAACCATTATAACAAGCTTTTACTAATGGCATCATTTAGTTGTAATGAAAATCCCTCTAAAGCCATTAATGCAATTATAACGGTTATAATAGCCATTGTTTGCCCCATTACGTGTTACAGTGTAAAATAATGGACAATGATGGTAGAAGAATATGGTAATTATACAAACCATTATTTCCTCAACTTTTTTCGATTTGCTTATATCCCGAGACTTCTAATTTTTTTCAAAAAGACCCAAAAGATTTTATTGAAATTTGGCCCAGCAGTCCATCTAGCTCTAACACCATAACAACATGCGTGAAGTACCTAAATTATCCTGAAGAAGATAGTAATTTATTCAATAATTTTCCAACCTATCAACACATTCTTAAGAAATGGAGTTCATGGAAGAAGAGGTGCGGCCCCATTTCCACTTTTGAGATGGTGGCGCTGCCTCCTTTAGTGCCGGGAATTGGGATGCCGAGATTCTAAAAGTCCACAAGCTCCATGCGGCCGTCTACCTCTCCACCACTTCCCTCTTCCTCTTAGCTGTTGTCTCCCTCTGGACGACTCCCGTGTTGGCTGTGGACCCCTTCTTCCCGAAACTCCTGCCAACCCCACTTCCGTCTTTGACCTTGACGAGCCTTGGAAAAACTAACCTCTCTTTAGTGTAAGAAATGCAAATTAAAGTGTAATTTACTTCAGTTGTGCAATTATAGTTACAAACATCCAAACAGAGTTTACGTCTACAAGCAATAAGGGAAGAATTGCTGAACATGCCAAAAATTTTAAATGTGAGGAAATGAACCAACAAGTTACCAAAAATGAGTTATTTAAGTCAACTTCAAGAAATGATTTCCAGTATCTAACCATGTTTCCAATAAGTTACAACACATCTTCAGCAAACTTGTCAAATTCAATCCATGCATGCACCAACCACATGTTATATTAAATTACATAATGTTGAAAATAGATTCAGCATTCACAAATTATTTCTCAAACTTGAAATACAAACTACAAACAAAAGCCAGAAGGAGTAGCTCTCCGTAGAATAACTTGGGAATTCATATTCATACCAACCCTCTGCACATTAGGATTCACATCTCCTTTGAAAGGAACATTACAAGAGTAACTTTCTATGCATTAGCTCCCTCTTGAAGCCATGCCAACACCACCATTGTTCCTGCCCACCTAACTAGCAGAGCTCCAGCCAGAGTCTGACAACCTAACTTCCTACTCTTCTTCCATGCACCTGCTTCCACTACTGCTGCGACCACTCCCGAACCCATCGAAGCACATGCGAATCAAGTCTAGAGGGAGAAGGTACTTCCTTCTAGATTAGGAATCCCCATATTCATTGTTATGTTTACATTAAAGAGGGAGGGAAAGATATTTATGGAATGTAGTGTTTGAAGATTGCAACAAAATCTTAAGTTCTAGAATCTAATTGGAGAAGAAAAAAAAGAAAAAAGAAGGTTTGGGGTGTAAGTACAAATTGCGAAAAATGAAAGGGTGGTGTTGCTGTAATTTTTTCCAAAAAAATTGGTGTCACAAATTATTTTTGGAGGAAAATTTGGTTAGAAAACATCAATTTAGGATCAAATATTTTTTATTTAGAAAAAATTACAAATAACGATCGTTATTCTCACTGTATGATAGCTGCATTAACTGAAAAAATGCGATCGCTAATAACATGTCAACTATCAATAGGTGTAATATAATGGATCCCCTTGGAAGCCATTATGACTAGTGTAACATGATATTGGTTGTTCTGACCCTGGGTTGATAACATGCGCTCTTAAATTATGTTAAAATTAAAAATAATTTTTTAATAAGAAAATAGCTTTATAACTTAAAGTCATGTGAGTGGTGCCATAGTTTAAGCTATCAACCAGTGATTAGCCCCTATCACATAGAGAAGTATGAGGATCATCATGGCAACCTTATGAGAGGAATATAGGAAGGCTTGGAGCACAAGTAGCGGATCCATGTTAATAGCCCCAAAATGAAGCCAACAAGAAAGCCGCAGGTCACAAGAGAAGAGAAGCCACTGGCCATGGAGCTAAAATCGAATCGAATATTAGCACATCCATATCTATATTTATTATATTTGATGAATACAAATATGGATATGGATATTATTTGGATGCAAAAAATTATATCTATATTTATTTTAAATGGATCTGGATACAATTTGGATATTAAAAATATGGATATAATTATGGATATAACTTAGATAATTAAACTTTATAACTATACAATCAAAGATATTACTAAATAGATAATAAATTAAGTTAATAATATTTTTATATGATTAGATATTTTTTTAAAAAAAATAATATATGCTATTACATTATATAGGGTTACTTGTAGATTCGAATATTCAGATATGGATCGGATAGTTGTCTATCCATATCTATATCAATTTTTCTTTGACGTATATGGATACGGATACGAATATTAGTCGAATCCTCAAATTTCTACTCATATTTGGATTGATTTGGATGCGAAAACGGATTCGAACGGATAATATCCATATCACTCTCAGCCTTAACTAGCCAGCAACTATAGATATAAATTCAAAAAAATAATATTTTAGTATATATAATTTGAAAATTACTATTTTATTTTGCTTAAAATATAGTGGCCCAGACACACATAACTATATATACACACAAATATGTATATGTTATTATATCCACACAGCTTGTGAACAACATGTCATGTATTTTGAAGACCCTTATCTATATATCAAGTGATCATAGAGTGACTTCCTAAATAACATGATATGCCATAAAATATAAATCTTTATTTTTGAAATTATTAAATATTTTATCAAAGATCTAAAGTCTATCACGTAGTCCAACTCTCTCTTTCCCTCTTTCTTAATGATGTTGGTGTAAGAATAAAATTGCTCCAGTGTAACTTGAGAGTCATGGATACAAAACAATAAAATAGTATCTCCACACACACTTCTAATCCTATAATGGCAGGCATCTTGTGCATTAGAATGCCCTTTATAGTTTGAAAACTAATGCTTTGTTTCATTTGTGATATAGTGACTTATGAAGTATATTATACTAGTAAAAGAAATAGATTATTTGCAGCTATGGTTTTTTTTCATTATTCTTAAGGGTGATTTTGCAATAAGGTGTTCTAGCCCTTTGTTGATATGATCTTCTTCTTTTACAATTTTCAATCATTTAATGTTGGATTTTAAAATTTTGATTTTTTTAAGAAAATCTTTCTTTTCTTTTTTTTTTGGTAAAGGAAATCTTTCTTTTCTTTTTGACATGGTTGACTTCACGAATATCAAAACAATAAGATTTATTAATTGATTGATGCCAAAATTTTATGTTTTGGTTGCACTAGTTGAATACAACACCAATTGGTTAAGCTTTTGTTTTGCAAAGGAACAAATGCAGTGCACAAATTTAAAATGATAATTTTTTTGCCACTTAGAATTATAGTCATTAACGATTCCTCTTGCACATCCACAATCATTATCTTCTCCATATTCTGCACCATATATGCTCAAAACTGAGAGTATAACAAAAGAAACAGCACTCGGAGAAATCTTGTGTCGCACCTCGACTTGATGGCCTGAGCTAAGCATGTGACAGATGGCCATACATTCTTAAGGTTTAAATATGTAAAGTCTATCTTTTTATCAAAATATAAAATCAAATCAATCCAACTTAGGTGGTAGTAAAAAAGCAAATTCACTAATATTTGTATTCAGATAAATTCTCCAAAGCTAATAAGAAACAAAATAAAGGTCCAACATTTTTTCTTTAAAGATAGCTAAGTAAAATAACATCTAAAATCCTATTCTCCTCACTAATCGGTCCAAGTTCTATAGAATCTTCTGGATCTGAAAAAAAATAATAAAAAGAAGAAATAAGCTTTACGGGCTCAGTAAGTTACAAATATCTTTAAGAGATCAAGCATAATTAATTTTTAAAATATAATAATTTAATAGTAATATATAATATTATAATTTTCATTCAAAACATGTCATGCATATATAATAGTAAGATTTAAAAATCCTCTCTCAGTCTTTGCTAACTACGACCACAATCAGCCCCATAATGAGACCCAAAAGAGACTAGTCGTTGAAAAATAAATACACAATGCATCAGCATGTGCTAGTGATTAGTCCTAACTGGCTAGATCTGAAAGAAATTAACTTTGATTTACATGGCTATGATTAGCTCCATGATCATAAGGCAAAGAGATCAATTCTAAAATATATACATGTAATATATCAACGTATGCTAGCGATCAGCCCTGACTTGCTAGATCTGAAAAGTTAGCTCTACCAGCAATCAGTCTCTGTTGATTAGACTCGGAAGAAACTAGCTTCTGATTTATGGTCAATGATTAGTCCTATTGGCAAGACCCGAATTATAATCAGCTTGCAAGTTTTTCTCATAATTTCATCATAATCAAATAATCATACTTATTTTACAATAATATCAAATCAAGTTTTTCACATCTCATTTTCAGAAGCAAGAGAACAATTTTTATTCAAAATTCATATAAGGATAAATATGAATAATCTTGTTTCTAAAAGTTATGTAATATTAAAATAAAAAAATCATCTTATTTTAAATTTATAATCATGCTGAGGTAATACCATACTTGATCCAATATTTTAAATTACTTTTCATGATAAATACATACTTTCAAGCTTTAATAATTTTTAAATATTTTAATAATTTTTATGAACATAATCTAATTTATAAATATATAAATATGCACTAAAACTCAGAGATAAAAGAAAACTTATAGTTTTAGGTCAACCAGATCCAAAAATCATAGCATTTGACTTGCAGTATGATCTTTAAATCTGTACTCCTTCTGATCTAAATCAAAACCTTAGATCAGATTTATTTTATTAATCAAAGAAATTATATTAATTATCTAGGCTTGGTCTAATCAACCAGTAGAGGTATAAAAGAAAGAGCAATCAAGGTCTAATCTATCTAATTTGACTCAACCAACATGGGAAGGAGAAAGATGCTTGATCTCGGCCAACTAAATTTTCTTTTGGATTGGATCATACTTGATTTAAGTCCAATGAGGGGCCTCGATCTAGGTGGTCTAAGTTGGTCATCAAAAGATCAATTTAGACCTAACTGAATTAGATCTTAATCAAGTTCTCTCTCTCTCTTTCTCTTTCTCTTTTTCTCCTGCGGCAAAAACAAGAGTCCCATGGCATGTAGGAAGGATGGAGAGAAAGAGATGGGGGATGAGGTCTAGCGGGTGTGCAACCAGGGTGGTCAAGCCAATGGTGATGGTTGAACATAGCGGTGATGGCCTGAATGATAATGATCTCAAAATAGGACCAAGTAGAAAAAGAAAACTTGATCGAGATTAGTGGCTCAACTTAGGAAAGTACGGAATAGGAGGGAGAGGAGTTTATCAGAAAGTGGTGGCAGTAGTGGACTGTGGCTGTCGATCGTGGTTTTCCAACGAGAAGAAGGTGATAGATCTTGGAATATGGGAGGTAAGGAAGCTTAGAGAGGAGAGAATTCGTCTGCTTTGAATGGATGGTGCTTGGCTATGGCAACACAATGATTGCTAAAGGTGAGGAAGAAGGAAGAGGGAGGGGCTTTGATGGTGGATCGAGGGTAGTTGGGTTTAAGAAAAAGTGACAAAAAAGTTAAGCTCAAACGTCCATGGATTAAGCTAGGCTTCACTGGCGTAATCCATCCAACGACCTTCAGACATTCTCCACCAACATATGATACCCATCTGCCACTCTCGTGGCTTTATCTTCTCTCACAGCCAAGGATCGGCAGAGGATAAGGTTCATCTATTTTGAATTTTATTTTTTTGAAAAATTATTGCCAACATCACTCTGACCAGGATCCAATTGGACCGGTTTTCATTTCTCGGCAATTAATACCCTACCAAGCCTTCAAAAAATAAGAACAATTACAAGGAGACCCATCCTCCCACAAATGCAGAATTTATCAGGTATCTTTTTCCATTATTCATTCCCTTTCTTATCAACTAAATGCCGGGTCCAAGGGGTCACTGTTTTTAGACTAATTTTTTTGCCTACTAGACATCAGTTTCAGACTATTCCACCAGACGAGTTATTATAGCATCCAACAGGTACTTTGGTGACAGATTACCCCATTATAAAATATGATGATCGATCATTTGCAAGTGCTGCCATCCAGCTTGGATTTATCATCTCTAATAACTTGTGCACAGATTTCAAATCACCATACGGAATACTTTTAGGAGGTGCTTGGCTAGGGAGAATAAGGGTCTGAAATTATAATGGGAACGAATGACTTCCATTCCAACCACTTGGATTGAAAAAATTTCATTCCAATTTTAATTTTAGAATAAAATAAAAATAATTTAATTTATCTAAAATTCAATTTCTATTTTTTTTTTTTATGAATTTAAATTTTTATTTCAATTTCAATCATGAAGTAAATACTTCAGTTATTTCGATTTCAATCCATTTTAATTCTGATTTCAATCCATTTTAATTCTGATTTCGATCGCGGAGCAAGCACCCTCATATTTTTATTACCTCATTTGGCCCTGTATCGCTGACGACTGAAATATGTCCACATGCAACATGCTTGCTTGTTTACCGGACATAATAGCATTTTTTCATAAATATTATGATGGTTTTATATTTTTTCTTAATCTCCAAAGAAACTCAACCTCGGTGTCAGCACCATAGTCCCCTAAACATGTTGTTGCCAAGCCTTTATTCTAAAAAGGCCTCTTTTGTTAACGTTCATCTTGTCCTTGGAAGAACATTGCAGTGGCATCCTGACAGTTTATAATAACCTCATTCTTAAGGTTGGGACTCGGAGCGCCAAAAAGTTCAGCTACCAGCAGTTTTACAAAATCTGAAACATTTGTTCATGTTCGTACCAACTCTACCATAAACTCTGACCATCTGTAGCATTTGTAATGCTCTAGACTCGGGATTTCACTATAAAGCTATGTTTACAATCACTGCAGTGTAAAACCATTAAAACCAAGCACTGAGGTCCCAAGGAAGGTCTCAATATGCTATAAAAGGATGCAAATTCATACCGTTCAAAAACCCAGAGTTTTACACAGCCGGCAGTAGGTGGAAGAAGGCTGCCACATTTTGCAGAGTTTACAACCAATTGGTGCTTTCTTAGACATTAACAAATAACAAAGTTACGGACTGCAGACTTCATTGAACCTGTTTCTCACATAGCCCTGGCTGAAGAATTCACGCTTTCAGCAAAGCATTAGAAAGAGCATTAGAGGGAACCATTCAATCATGTTACATGCTTTGTTTGGCTTTTCATACGCAAGATTGGTGTGAGATAATAAGATGTGGCAAGATAACTCCAACAATAAAAAGGTGTACAAATCCATTACCATTTAAAAGAGCAACGGAAGGCAATAAAAGCACAAGAGAGATTCACTGAAGTCCTCTTCAAGCATCCTTTCAGTGCGCTGCACTTTCTTACAGTTCTACAGTTGTTTTCTTAGGTTTAATGCAAGACTACCAATTCAAGAAAACAAGGAAAAAGAGACAACAATGATCCAGTCCCAATAAGAACAAATACGTAGCAGATTCCAGAAACACAAAACGTGGATTCCATGCAGAGTATTTGCTGCACTTATCTTCAAAGAACATACGTGATGCTTAACCTAAAAGCAGACTGCCGCAGTTTCTGAAATGGGCATCTAATTCCCAGTATTGCAGTGATAAAAAAACTGTACATACTAATGAAACTAACCATACCAAGGCTGCATGAAAATGAAATCACAACTGCTGATCAAGAATCGGATCTCTGCTTTTCTCTTTAGTACCCAGATAATCTGCAACACTTCCAGAAACTCCAGAAACTACATTACTCAACCATGAAGTGCTCCGCATCAGCCAACCAGCTTGAGGTGTGTTTTCTTGAGACATGCTCTTCTTCTCTTCCTCTAATAAAATGTCAACCCATCTTTTTGCCATGTATTCCTTGACTGCTTCCACACCTTTGTTCACAATGTCCGCTGGTGGAATAATCAGTGGGTTCTGGTCCAAGTTAAGCTTAGTCAGTTTATCTAGACGACCAAATGTATCTGGCAGTGCATGGATCTGATTGTTGCTGAGATCGAGTTCCCTGAGGTTGATCAGATCACCAAACGTGGGAGGCAGCTCTCGCAGATCGCTGAAGTTGCTGCTCAGGTTTAGAGTTTCAAGATTTGTCAATTTCCCTATAGCATAAGGCAGTCCCCGAAGTTCATTAAAGTGCACATCCAGAAGGCGCAACGATCTCATCTCACAAACAGATGTGGGAAGAGAGCGAATCTTATTCAGGTGGATCCAAAGCTTTTCCAGATTAACTAGTTCATAGCCAATGTTAGTTGGCAGATAAGTGAGTTCATTGTAGCTTGCATCCAGCTTGACCAGGGATCTAGATAATATATTTACATTCAGCTGTCTGCCCACAAAACAGTGCCAGTAAT
Organism: Cocos nucifera; assembly: GCA_006176705.1. Taxonomy (NCBI): domain Eukaryota; kingdom Viridiplantae; phylum Streptophyta; class Magnoliopsida; order Arecales; family Arecaceae; genus Cocos; species Cocos nucifera. Next base: position 76,080 of record QRFJ01001439.1, read on the forward strand.
TTTACATATAAAAGAGAGTTTAGAGATGGCAGTACCTGCACCTCGAAATGCTATCTGGCAATGCCTTGAGCTTGTTACCTGATACATCTAAAATCTTAAGATTAGACAGCAGCCCAATGGAATCAGGCAATGTGACCAGAAGGTTGGAAGAAAGATGGAGTTCCTCTAGATATTCGAGCCCAGCTATGGCATCCGGAATGATCTATGGTGCAACCAAAAAAGATTTACATGGCATGTAAGTTTTAAACAACAGAGAATATGGATTTGCCTAGATCAATTCTTAAGTTACTAGCAAATTTGCCATATGGTAGGACTTCTGACCTACCACTGATCAGCTTAGAGGGCCCAATAAACATTATAGCATAAGGATTTTGCAACTCCAATATGTGTAAAATGTAAACTATGCTGCAGGCAACTACCATCAACCATCAAACTGGTCACAACAGTCCATTTTGAGGCTTTATTTTTTAAGAGCATTTTTTAATTAAATTTTATGAGTTACAATGCTGCACAACAGTATTTATAAATCCTTACAGCAATGGTACCATATGGAAAGGCATTTGGTATTCAGAAATGATTATCACAGCAACAAAGACGATGGTATAATCAAGAGTAGCTATTCCAGAAAGAAACACTGCAGGTCCAAAAATTCATTGTATTTCAAGCTGACCATTATGATCCTAACATGACAGCCCCTTTTACAGTGATAATGTACGTATTGCATTTGCTACAAATATAAGTTCATAGTGGCTCAACATCTAGCATAACAGCCAGTAAGACAATCAAAAAAACTTCAAGATTCACCATATATGCTGAAAAATTAATTATATTATATAAAATAATTCAGCCATTAAAAGGAAATTTCAATCAACCACAAAAAGGATTAATCATATCCAAGTGAAAATAAACATCTAAATCCCATATGATGCATCTGGCCTTGCAATATTCCAGAAATCATGTCTCACAAAAATTGAACCACCAAAGTCTATATATCAATTCACCAATAAAAATCAGATTGAACTAGGAAACGTTGTTAGAAGCAAGACTTTAAGGCCAAGCCCGTGCAAGTATGTGCTGGCTGACAGTATCCTGCCCGACTAATTCCAACACTAGCACTAGGTCAGATGGCACAAATTCAATAATTTTTTTCAATTTTAACCAAAAAGCATGTTTAGATAAGTCCTTTTTTGATGTTTTTGTCTCAAGTCCTCTTTTGATGTTTTTGTCTTCGCAAGGTACAGCACAACACTTGCTTCGTCCATGCTGCTTTATGACACAGCACTTACCATGCCCATGCTGCTTTGCAGGCCACTGGCCACTGGCCAGCATGCCCAAGTTAGCATCCCTTAAATATCTGGTTTAACAAAGCACTAGTAACCAACTGTGATGGTCCTAAACCAACGGTCAGCTATTAAATAGATCAACCATTCATACAGAAGCTGCTACCATACAATGAAAAATTATTAATGAGAAGATAGAAATTTAAAGTTATGGAGGTTCAGAGTCCAAATGTAAAAGAGAGCACAAATGCAATTTCAATAAGATTAGAAATGATGATAATGTCTCATAAGTACTACAATATAATCAATGAATCATTTTCATGATCTTGGATCTTGTAGAAATTAACAGAGACATGATGAGGAAAGAACTAGTGGTCCTAAATTCGGTTCAATGATGTGCAACATGTCATCCTAGAGTGTCTTATAACCTTACTCACCTTTGATACCTAAGCTTTATAACACGCAAAAGGTTGTAAGAATGGTAAAGAGATTAGAAGCACCAACCGAGCATATTATGTAATGGAGAAACCGACTCTGATTGTATTAAATATAAGCAAGAGGTTGTGGCAAAGAGACATTACTCATCCTTGTGTGAAAGAAGATGGAAAAGGAGTAAGGAAAGACAAATGGTAGCATATAAAAGAATTGTATGACTTTCAGAAAGCCCCTTGGTAGGAATGGTGATGAAGAACATGCAATGCTAACATGGATGGATCTTTATGATTATATTTTTAACTAAGATTATCATAAATAGCAAAACACAAACCAAAACTCTAAGGTTCTACTCAGATATTGGAAGCTAGCATCCAGGTCATAAGGCTCAATGACAGAGATCTCATATAAAGAAACAAAGTAGCTCGAGAGAATGTAGTTAGGTTATTCTGCATTCCAATTTTCAGCAATCATACATTCCATTACTAAGGTGATTTTCCCTATCCCAAAAGATACGGATTTGACATCAACAGGCCACCCTGATCCCTCACTCAACTCCTCCCAGTCGACAACATTCTAAACTAAAACTGGTAAGATTTGGATCCTATTCCACAGATGGGATCCCTGGACATCCAAACAGGTCCTAGATTACTTAAAGTGTGACAAACATGATAGTAAGGAACTAATCTTAGAAAATTTATAATTAAACTCCTAGAGTAGAAGTTGATATGTACATTTTTAAGCCACTTACTACCAGAAAAGTAAGTCAAATAGTGAATTTCAAACTAATTTATGAATTGCAGCAATGGCATCTGTCATCAGGCAATCAAAATAATTATGAAGATGAAACACAAGTGTTATCCTGTGTTACATGGACACTCACATCTAACTCCTATCTACATCAGATATGTATTATAATCGCATACATGTCAAACATGTTGACATTTATAGTTTCTCTTTTTTAAGTTGAATCTTTAGCAAATAGGTAGAGAGTTCACTATCTCAACAATGGATCGAACCCAATTCAGTAATGTTAAAATTGAGATTTTAGTCTCTGTAGAGAATGGTTAACAATCAAGGTATTAAAAGTAAAATTCTTTTTTAATTTTTAAGCTAATTGGGAGGTTTGAATGAGAAACATACATATTTGAAAAGATTGGATCCTCTCTAGTTTAAGGTCTGAACTCGAAAGTCCAGTTCCTTCATACGATCTTGCCGCAATAGCTTTCCTGTGAGCCACCAGTTCTGGTGTGTCTGAAAAAAGTGGCAATTAATAGGGGTGCACATCAGCCGAAGACCATGGGCGGAGCATGATGTTAATATCTTTGCTCTTTTTGTGATAGCTAATAACTATCAGGCTCTCTCCCTTTAATTGAGGAAAGGGCTCCTACTTCATCCCATCCACTTTCTCTTGTTATACTGCCCCTACTCTCCCTTATTAACCTTATCCAAACACATGATTTTGAAGCTTTCTTCAACAGAAGATCCAATAGTGCTTGGAACCTGTAGGCTCTTTGTCTCAACCCTCTCTTCCCTCCTGGTTGCAAACAAAGACTAGCAGTCTCCAAGAAAAAGTGACTGCCCTACCAATTCCATTATGATAATTTTTTCTCTTTCCCACAGCAACCCCACTAATCAAACATAAGAAAAGAAATCACAGGCACATAGAGAAAAACAGCTTCAGCCTATCTACTTATAAAAGAGTGAGTGAAGGTGGCAGCTCTCCTTTCGCTCCCAGAATTCCTTTTTATACTGGCAACTCCAATCACCATTCATGGTAACCTCCCAAGTATCTAAACAACAAGGTATTAGGCCTAATTGTGTTCAAATCCATGTTGGAGGATACCATTGTAGTAATTGCTTTTGGAAGCATGGTAAATGCCACCCCTCATGGGTGAGCCTAAAATAGTATGACTTGACCACCATCCCCATGATTCATCTTATGCTTCTTCCCCATAGTCCCTACTACCTCTAGCACCCTTCCCCATAGCCTCAACCGCCTTCCATGTGTCCCTTCCTCCAATCCTTTCTCTTACTAAAAATAGCTTCCTTGGCCCCCTCCAACCTCTACCTCATCATCCCATAACCCAGTTCTTTTCACTCTCAATTCGACTGCAACATTCTCTCTAGCTTCCTCTGAATGACCTTACGGATGTTGAACAATGGCTTTGCAACTCCAAGAGTTACATTTTAGAGAGGAAGCAAGGAAGACAAACCATTGAAAAGTCAATGTACTTTATCTCCATCAAAAAATCAAAGTTAACATCTGTCTCATCCCATACAAATTTTAGCTGATGTGGCAGCTTTATTAATTGCTAGGCTTCTTTGAATGCACCTTACCCATTAGCTCATAGAGTCACCATTATGTTGAAATCCTATAAAAAGAATGGATTCTCTGGTTCAAACTAATTCCACGGAGTATTTAAACAAGTGATTCCTCAACTCAGCTCAACTAAGTCTTAATCTTAGACTACTTAGGGTCATAAATCCTTCTCCTCCATTCTGCTCCGTTTAAGGCCACACTTTCTAAAAGATGGAGCAATATTAGATCCTTCCTTACTACATCCTACGTAAATTTCAGTCTATCTCTACCTCTCTTTCCTTCTACATGTATCAAATTATTTCTTCATGCCAGTGCATCAAACCCCATGCCATAGGAAATTTTCATTCAAACAACATTAGACTCAACATGTCAATTGATAACATGGCAACCTTAGAAAATTGGAATATGTGGACATGACTATATATATATATATATAAAGAGGGAGAGGTTGATTAGGATTCAGTCAAGTGGGTCTCCACTCAAATCCAGTCAGGTCATAACTAGAGGATGAGGATCCAACATTGATGATCCGAGTTATAGGATGTGATCTACTACCTCTAAACAATTACACATAAAAAATTGTGTGATTTAGCCCAAGCATCAAGTGGTCAAAAAGCATGCAATGTTGTGTATTTATTTAAAATGTCCATTTTTAGGTCACTTGATGCATAAACTAGGTGTCTTCAAATCATATGATTTTTAGCATGCATCTAATTTAGAGGTACTAGATCACATCCAACTGCTCGGATCATTGATGTTGGACCCCCATCCTCCAATCACTAACTTGATTGGATCCTAGTCCACCTCTCTATATACGTATTATTGTATAATCATGTCCATGTATTCTAGTTTTTTGAGATTGCCATGTTGGTAGTTCAGGATACTACATGACACCCATGTCCTATGTCCAAATAACTTGGATCCAAATCCCTATTGGAAAACCTTAACAAATATCATTTTTCTAACATTTTACTTCATGCAATATTATATAATTTTAGCTTTTTTTTTCTATATATTCACTTTTCTTGCTTTCTCCTCTTATTGAGTCAAACACTTGGACATATCTCTGAATCTGATTCTCAAAACTGTATCTATCCAACAATGGCTTTATCCATCAGTTTAAATTATAGATTAACTTCTGAAAGGCTACACCGCAAATACCCAAAACATTTCAATAATATTACCCTACTTTATCCTTTACCAGTACTACTTCTAACCATCTTTTATTGCACTAATTTATATAAAAAACTTTCATGTTTGTGCTGTGATCATTTTATGTCCTCAAATCCTCTCCACTACCCATCATCATTCTCGTGTTGTTTGATATAGTTGGTTTCACAACAAATCTTGGATATGCATAGGAACTCAAACCCTACTTTGATCCAATATGAAACTATCATCTATCACTCTATCAACTCAGAAATACTAGTCCCTTCAATAGCAAATTTGTTTCTGACAATATGTCTATTACATTGCTCTCCATATGCACTACTTGGTCAAGTTTATCTTAAACCATAATTTTGTGTGACCTCCATATATAATTTAATTAGCATGTAAGCAAATTATCACTACTACAGCCATAAAAAGTTTGCACCCGAGACCATTGAATATCAGCAATTAATGCATCAATAATAAATGCAAAAGGGTAAGGCTCTCCAGGAATATTTGGTTTCATTGATCCTGTATCCTTTGTCTTTTAAGACTAACAATATGCCCATTTTCAATTCATGTCTTCTTCATTAGGATTTTTTTCTCCATCTTCATTCTAGATATGATTTCATCTGCCTAAGAAGTTCCATAACATATAAAAAACTAAAACAAGATCTAAATATTCTTAAATTTTTTACGGGAGAAATTTTCTTTCAAAAGTGCAATAAGCTTGAAAATCCAATTGATTCTTAATCATTTAGCAGTTGTGTTTGGCATTGTTTTTTCTATTTTTTAGTTTTTCATTTCTTTTTCAGGATAGTTTGAAGACAGTAACATTTTTGATAGTCAGAACAGATTATCATTTCATGTGGCAAATGGCAGTTGTGGTGGTGGTTATGATGGTTGTGGCAGAAATTAGCAAATACAATGGTGGCCATGGTGGGAATGACAGCAGTGGAGGGGAGCAGTAGTTGTAGGTGGGAATCACAATGGTAGCAATAGCAGTGGTGGCACCACCAGCAATTTTCATTGTACTCACGATGATGGTGGTCCTAATGATTGTAACAACCTAGGCCATGATACTAGCAATAGTGGCAGCAGCTGTGGTGATGATAGTGCAGTGTAGAGGTGGTTGCAGTAGCAATGACTATGAAGACTATCATATTATGTTTATTTTCAAAACTTACCAACATAAAAATCAACTCCAAAAAATCAATAAATCTAAAAAGTAGTTTTTAGAATCGAAGGCAGAAAAAATCCAGCCAAATGTTTTCTTGTCCCTTGAATTCCACTTTTTAAAATAAAAAAATAAACGAAATGATACTAAACAAGTCCTTATCCAAGGATGGAACCCAAGCACAGCATTACTTAGATGGTAATAAGTTTAACATAGAAATACTGAGCATCAGCTAAGTCATTCCTCTCCACAGAACATGGATCAACTTTAGTTTTAGGATCAAATATTTTATTTTACCAGTCAAACCATGCAAGAAGAGATGGACCCTCTTTGCACTGACAATCAAAATAAGCATGATGCAAATAAATGACAATGCAACATATTTTCACATAGAACAAGATGAAGTGTATAAGTTTTCCATTAGATCTTTTTCTATTTTGGACTATTTGATAAATTAGAGATGAGTATAATATAAAACAAATACAAGGCGGCAGATTTACCTGTAACACAACTAGTCATCCTATGCAAGCAAATAAACTTGATGAAGAGGTCTATTAAATATGTACACAAGACTCCACAGTATCGAGTCAAATGCCCAAGGGTTATGGAGATGTTTTGTAGGCCGCACAAGTAGCAGCTGATTTTCTTTGAGCATTAATTAATCTGAACAAAATCCCAGCTTTCAGTTTTTGTTAATATGATTTGAATTTGAAAACTTTTGATTTCAAATGAATCTGCTGCAGTATTGTAGAAATTTTATCACAGCAATGAAGGCAAATATAGATCAAAGAGAAGAAAGTGAAGAAAGAAGATGAAGAATAAGGAGAATGGGAGGTAGAAGGAAGAAGAAAACAATAAGGAAAAGAAAGGCCATTAGCCTTTATTTCTTTTAGTAATATAACCTGCATACAGAATTATTCACCACCAAAACAGACAACTAGTAAACCCTTCCAAAGAGACCTAATCCACTAGTTTTCCTACCCTAAATAGATTTCTAAATTAGGTTAAACTAAGACCTGAAAAGCAACTAGAAGCTCTAATGATATGAAGTAGTTAGACTCCCTTTTCTTTGAAAAACCTTCTAGGATTTCATAACAGGAAACTAATCACAGAGCTAAAGGGACTAAGGGAGTAACCAGCCATCTGACATCCTTAGTTCCTCTACTTTGAAACCTATCAGGACCTTCAAAAGCGAGACAAGCTACTGCATGTTATCCCAAATGATAGAAGTGTCTGGCAATTATATAATTACTTAAGTTTAATCAGAACTCTTAAAAAGGAAATAATCTAAAGGTATATTGGGTTTGTAGTGCCAGCTATATGGACCTTAGTTGCTAGTATCAGGTGCAGGTTCAGGAACGGGTGCAGGTGCAGAGAAGGGAACATTTTCAAAACTCTTTAAGCAAGCACTTAAGAAGCAGGTGCTGTTACAGGTTTCTAGGGAATTTCTAAAACAGGTATATTACCCTATGTAAAGTTTCCTGGTACAAAAAAAATAGACATTCAATAAAACCATAGAACTCTCTTAAAAACATTCCATGGAATCAGATCACAAGATAAAACAGACCTAACCAACCAGTCCATATTAACTGATTTGGAGTTCAAGAAAAGCTTGCCCTAAAGCTTCAGAGTTTTTATAATTAAATAGACTAAAGTAGGAACTATGCAATATAAATTTAAAATAACAATCAAGACATGAATTTAGGATAATTTATAACATAGGATTTCCGTATACTAAGCAAAAACTATTTTTAAGAAGTTGCAGATGTTTTGACAAACCTGTGTATCATTCCAAGCAAGGCAGCAAGTGTGTGTCAAGTGTCGGCATCAAAGGGCATAAATAAGACTCGTGCCAGCACCACATGTCATACTTTACTTTCAGAACAACGTAGGCACACCAAACAAGAACTCCAGGTAATCTCTAAATAGAGACATGAGTGCTCATGTAATTTTTCCCCAAAATATACTAACATATCCTTCAGGCTTCAGTTTTACCAAAGATGATAGAAAACTCTATATTAAAATGAGAGAATACGCCAAATAGATTACATCTATCAAATTTAGTGCAAGATGTCCTTATTTGTTTTAGACTAACATTATCCGAAAAATCATATCAACAATGACACTTTCAGTAAAAATCAAAAACATCTGATTTCCCAAAGATTCTTTTCTTCATTTATTTTATTCCATTTCCTTTTCCAAAATGCAAGTGGCAACTCCATATCTACCTCTCCATATTCATTAATGCCTTCCATCCTGGTTCCTATTACAATCAACATTTAACTTCACTATCATATATTCCTCAAAAAAATGGGCTGCTAGCACCCTTAAAAGCCAACCTCTAGTTAGGTTACCATATCGTATTCCTTTGAATCCTCACAAAACAAGATCTCATAATTAACAAAAGGTGCAAAATGTATGCAACATCAATATCCATCATGTTACTGTACTACAGCCCAATGCATTACCCTTTACTCTCAAGCCTACTAAATGCTTCTATAACAACATTAAAATGACATTAGTGACTCCGATATCTCAAACCCCTGTAGCTTTTAAAGTACTTATACGTTGTTGGTGAACAAAATGAAATAAATAAGGTTGTAAAAGAATCAAACATGATCTGTAATCATCATAACCTGAGATGCTTTAGCATGAAATGCAATGAAAACCCACTCTTCCATAAACCTCCACTTCACAGAATCCCTTTCCATATCTCGATCCTTTAAGAGTTATTTTGCTTCCATAATTTGCACATGATAAAGAAAATATCTCTATGCTGTCTGCTGACATTAAAGAATGCCGACCTGCCACCTTAAGGTCCTCCTTTAAACAACATTTAAGGTCTTTATTATGATCTTAAAAGGCTAGATGAAGCAGAGTCTAACAATCTTTCACCCCCTCTACCATCTTTCTTAGGCAACAAGGCCAAAAAATAAAATATAAGAATTAAAAAAAGCAATGACTCTTCCAGACTTCCAATGCCTATTCAGAAATTATGAAGTCCCTTTGTTTGTGCATAACATCATTTAGATAATCCTTTCTGACTTCTTAAAAGGACAATTTTAGGACCAAACAGTCAAGAACCTTATTATTAAATCACATATGCCATCTGATCCCATCTCATTCAAGCTTCCTTATAAACATAACCTTCTGTGAGGTTGCTTTACATTTTGTCTCTTTGGCTTATTTTTACTTTTGAGATGAAGATATCTTATTGCATCGGCAGTTATGACTTTTCTCCTCCATCTCAACTATTTCCAAGTCTAGGACAATTTTAACAGTTGTTCCTTAAAAAAATTAAATAGTGACCAACAAGGCAAATCTTCCTACCTACCAACTTGCCATATGAGTTTGTCGCAAGCTCCTCTCTTTCTTAGATTTGCCTTGTCTTGGAATTTGGCACTAATTGCTAAGAGGTTGACGTCAAGTGACAAACAGCATAAAATCTATTTAATCTATTGAGCCTTCTTAACTTGTAGAATTATGGGCTAATAAATTGAAACAAATACAGTTGAGTAGAGGCCACATGACAGACAACACAATATGGTCCCTTGTAGATTTCAACAATAATCATTCGCACCTCTTTATTCAGGAAAAACAAAGTAATGTATATTTTCAATTTATTTTATCATCAAAACCCTTCGCTAGCTTTTACATTATTAAAAAGAACCTACATGTTTCATGGCCCTCCTTCAACCACTTCACCTTTTCCAAACAAACTTGATTTTTCCTCCATAACATATTCAATCCTAATTTACTATTATTCTCTATCACTATTAAATATATCATCATCTCTTTTAGTTCATCAGCAGCTTAATTGCATGTTATAAGTCCCCTCAATCACACCGAGCATCTTGCTTTCCATTTATTGATCTTGGCTTTTAGCTCCCTTCCCTTTTACCTTCAATTTATTTCTCCAACGAATACTAGAACCAATGTATCAAGAACGTACTATGTCAAGGGATGTGACACTCACAATAAATTTAAAGAAAGTAACAAACTATGTAAAAACCCATCTCCCCCCATATTAGTAAGAAAAAGAAATGCAATATTGTAATAATGTGTACGATTGATGAAGAAGCTTGGTAATCAACAATGTGAAACATGATATTTGCCTTTTATATTGACCAAGGTTTTCATTGCAACTTTGTTGCAATGCTATTATTAGGGTTTGAAATATATAAATATGTTATAATATTTATTTCTTTAAATGGAAAAAATTGCTTTATTTATACTAAATATAAGTTTTATGAGTTTTAAGAACATTTTGAATCATTGCAATTTTTGACTTCAAGAAGATTGAGATAAGCAACTTTTTAGACCTTAAGTTCTTATGGTTTACCCTATAACTCATGTCATAAGCATTTAGGGTTGCCATAAGTTTAATTGCCATCAAATAGTAACGTGATCAATTATGTTCTACACATGATTTTTAAATTAATATTATGGTGGAAATTTTTAAATATTTAATATTATGTTCTAACATGAACTCACCAAAATAATACATCCAAAGGTTCCAAAGCATGTAGCGTGCTTTTAAAATGAACTCATTTCATTTTAACTAAGGTCAGCACAATAGGCTCAAACCACCTAGTTCAAAGTGTACCATATTGAACTAATGTGGAATTGGGACGATTCAGCATGCAGCCTTTGTTTGTCTAAACTGGTCTTAACCAAGTGGACCTAACCCCTTCCACTTGGTCTAGCTCCGTTTTAACTGGCATCTATCAATTCACAACTAAATTGAGATGCTTTAAAAAAGCCCCCCGACTGTCCCAACCCTAATCTCTCTCTCTCTCTCTCTCACACACACACATCACCTTGCTATCTTTCTCTCATTCTTTGATTTCAGATGACAGACCCCAAAACCTTTTTTCATTATAGCCTCCTCCAGCATCCCCCACCATCTTGGGAACACATTAAGCCTTCTTCAATGCCAGGCCAACCCCTCCCATGCTACATCCACTACTTTCCTAATATCCAGACCAACTCCATCAAAGGCAACCCCACTTTGCCGACTTCAACCTTGCCCGCACAAAGTCACAATATTGCCTAGGGTGGATTTTCCTCAAAAAGTTCTAAAAAAAAGCACTTATGTTGCACCAGCACCTAAACGACACGGTCCTCCATACTGTGCATCAGTATGACACGAACCAGTACTAATTTTGCGGCCCTTGATTTTGGCTTATTATATTTATATTTACTTTTGACATTTTTCCAAATTTTATTTAAAAAGTAGTTGGAGGTTTTATGATTTTCATCAAAAGTATCAAAACTAAAGCCAAAACTATTGAAACCACCAAAATCATTAAAAATGAAACTTGTATGATCTAGGCAAAACCAAACTGATTTTACACCTAGGCTAGGAGGGTTAAGGAACTTTCTCATAAGCTTTAACTATTCTTTCTATCTTTTGTAAACATTCATGAATCAATATTGTTAATCAAAAATCATTATTTAGGTCCAGATACATTACACAAATGAAGAAAATGATAATGTCAGTCACATACTAGTAAGGAATAAGCTTGGCAACAATAAGCAGCATAGAGGCACACTAGGATGAAGTGGGACAAGATGGCACACTAATGGATTTAAGAACATTGAAGTAAGATGGTCCAATTCAACTCAACTAAGACTTCATCCCGAACTAGTTAAGGTTGGCTACAAGAATCTTTTTCCTACATTTCACTCTCTTTTGGACCACACTTTGTGAAAGATGTAGCAGCATCAAGTCTTTCATTGCTACTTCACGCCATGTGATTTTTGGTCTACCTCTACCCCATTTTCCTTCTATATAATCAAATTCCTTGTTCATACTAGTGCATCTCTCAACCTATGTTGTATATGTCCAAATCATCTAAATCATCCAAGGTTCGCCAACTCAAAATCGGACCCCATGCTAGCCAACTAGCAATATAGGTCAGTATGCCCCCATACCATGCCCAAACTAACAAGGAAACCAAAGCAGGGAAGAGGAAGAACTAGAAAGGAAAAGAGAGAGAGAGGGAAGGGAGGGAGGGAGAGGGAAGGTTGGCAAAGACACCACCGGTGGCACCGGAGGACTGCCGAGGCCTCCCAAGCTCCATCCTCCTCCGAGAAAGAGATGAATAGAGAGAGGATGGAGGGGACAAGTGGATGGAGGGAAAGGTGGTGAGGTGGCTGTCGGAGGGCAGCCGAGGCCCCCGATGGCAGAAATCAAACCCATGACATCCGTAGGGTCGAAACAAGGATGACCCGCCCCTATTTCATTGGGTTAAAAAAAATGCAATGAAATGGGATGGATCACCCCTATTTCGACCCCGCAAATGCCGTGGGGTTGATTTCTCCCATTCGAGGGCCTCAGCGGCTCTCCAACACCCCACCGCCTTCCCTCCATCCACTTCTCTCCCCTCCTCTGTCTATCTCTCTCAATTCTCCTCTCTAGAAAGGCAAAGCCCGAAAGGCCTCCACGACCCTCCGGCAGCCTCGATGGGCCACCGACAATCTTTCCCTCTCCTTCCCTCCCCCCATCCCTCTCACTTTTCCTTTGTTTCCTCCTTCCTTGCTCCATTTAGCCAGCGTTCCAAATCGAACACCCAAACTACACCGGTAGGTTGCCGGTACAATTCAGCACACAAACATTGAAATCATCCTTCTTCCAATTTGTCCTCGATTCGTGCTACCTCTACCTTTTTACAAATAACTTCATCTTATTCCATTTTTTCTTGGATCATGATATATCCATCTCAAGATTCTCATTTTGACAACACTAGTCTTGTGCATATGTCATTTTCTAACTGCCTAACATTCTATACCATAAAGCAAAGCTAGTCATCTAGGTGTCCTATAAAATTCTCTTCAACTTGGCAAGCATCCAATAATCACATAATATTCAAATTGCACTTCTCCATTTTATCCAACCTGCTTTAGTCCTATAAATAACATCCTATTAAATCTCTCCTTTCTTATGAATAATCAATCCTAGAAAATGTCACTTTTAGAAATGTCATGATCCTCAAAATTCACTCCACCTTCATCTCTACTTATAATTTTACTAAAATCATATTCCCTGTATTCCGCCTTGGTCCTACTTAATCTGAAACTCAAATTCTAATACACTTCTCCATAATTCCAACGTACAATGAACTCTAAAATCTTAGTTTCATCCAATAAGACTACATCATCCCACAAACAACATTCACCAAACCATCGTTAACATGCTGAGTAAGCATATCCATAACTAATGCAAAAAAGTATAGATTTAGAGCAGATCCTTATGGTAAACCTAGCATGATTGGAAACTCAGTAGTATTATTATCGCTAATTTTTCCCACTAGTAACTACTTCATTATATATATATCTTTAATCACATTAATAGATCTACCAAAAACTCCTTTCTTTTCTAGCACCCACCATAAGATTGCTTTCAAGTGTTAAAATATAATAAAATTTATCAAGTCTAATGAAAAATGCAATAACTCAGCATTAGTACTACACAATGAAACCCATGACCTACTTTAAATAAGATGAGCAAGAAGAAACAAAATTTAGTAGTTGAAGATTATGATAGCCTATGTCGGTAATGGTAGGTGGTGAAAGGTGTATTAGACAGCAAAATAGCACTAATAAGTCCAAGTATTGAAGCACAATAGTAATATAGGATTGGCCAAGCTCAATTACATCTCAAAATTACTGTTTACAAACTAATAGTTTTCAGGGTATAATACAAAGATTACCCATAGTCAAACACCGATATAGTCAGAAGGATTTGCAGAGTCAGTTGTAGCAAAAGTTGCTGACAAAGGATCAATCTACTATCATTATTATGAGCATCGATACTCACTAGTTTTGCTTTGGACAAACCTCATAGCTTCTTCTGGTCCTATATTCTTTTTCTCCTCACCCATCCATTCTAAGACATAAGACATATCCACTATATTAAAATTGCAACATCTTTTAATGGAACAAATTAGTAAAGCAATAATGTGACACAGTACAATCTCTAGAGGTCCAAAGGAGTCCTTTAATCAGATATAAGGTCTGGATTGTAAGTCCATTAGGGTAAGCGAAGTTGAACATCCATTCAACTAGATAGCAAAATAACTGCTGTATGCATATTACTTTTGAAATTCAAAATTTATGAAATGTTTCCTCTTATCCTCTTCTTAACTGTCTTCTTTTTCTTCTTCTACATTAATATTTTTTCCTTATAAAGAATTTATTTGTCCTCTACATTCACCCCTGGCATCACATGATGATGAGTAGTTGATGATGGGCAAACATCAAGTTGAGATTATGGACAGGTAGTAGCAATGCATGATGAGTGGTAAAGGTGATAGTGGGGAGTAATATTTATTATCCACTGGGGCCTTGGGCCTATAGAGCAAGGATCAACAGCTAATAGGTGGCGATGGGGAGTTAAGGTGCAGTATGAGGCTGATCATGCATGAAGCTAATGCAGTGTAATAAAATAGTGACAGTGATAAGATGATAAGAGCAACCAAGTTAGAAGGGGTGAAGGAAGGAAGCATTGCATGGCAGCAAAGGATTGGATGGCTGTCATCGAGTGCAGGAAACGTGTAATATAGCTATCATGGGTAAAAGCTGTTATAGTTATCTTACTAGCACGTACATACGTCTTTTGGCTTTCATCTAGCAACAAATATCACACAAAGGACTGAAAAAATACTATTAACTAATTCTAAATCATGGACATGTATATCCTTTTTTGGTGTAAGGATAGCTATGTACACACATATATATCCATTCATACACAGAAACAATTTGCATTTAATGAATTTATTTCCATCAATATTAGTATTGAAATGCTTGCCTCCATTCAAAATTGTCCAGAGTTCCTTGTGTTATTTTTATTGCAAATTGTTAGATTTATGTCCACCAAATTTCAATTACAAGAACTAAAACAAAAAGAATTCTCAATTCTCTACGACATCTAAGAAATAAAATATTTTCAAGAACAAGGAAATCATGGCAATGTTTGTCTCCATCGACAAGCATATTGCCATGTCTTGCAATATAAATGTACACGGTTGAAGCCAACCCCAAGTAGTTTTGGAAAATGTTGGGTGCTAATAGGGTGTATCACTAGTAGCAAAAGGTTCAAGGAGGTCTTGATCAAGGATGATGGTGCACAAGGTGGTGGTGATGATGACAAGCAAAGAAAGATGAAATTGGAGGCAAGGTGGTGGTTTCTTAGGCTCATAAGTGCAAAAAAGCAAGCAATAGAGGATGAAGGCCTATGACACGGGAGATAGTAAATGTCCAATAGCAACCTAAGTTGGTGACGATGGTAATAATGATGGGAATGACAGTAGAGGTTCATAAGAAATGCTTAGAAAGCAAAGATGATCAGAAAACAAGTGCTGGTATGGGTTCCCAAGGAGAATGTGAAGTGGATATGCCACCCTAAAGTATTCCAACTATTAAGATGTAGTGATGATGACTACATTAGAGGCAGAGATAGTGAAGAATTTTTATGAATAACCAAAAAGAAGTTCCGTTTATCTACAAAAGAAAAGTAATGACATTTCTAACCATGATTTACTTTGATCACATTTTGCAATTTAAAGACCTACAAACTTAAACTAGTGCCTCTGGATTTTTTGAAAATCACAGTGTAGAATAAGAATAATGTGAAAATGAGGTGCCATCTACAAGAAAGACAAAACACATATCAGGTGGTAATATCAAATTATCCAAAGAGAAGTGGAGCAATAATAGTTTTAGTATCAGGAACTATAAACTAAGATTGATAGTTAAGCATGGTATTTGTAGATTATTAAAAGCATTGAAGAGCTACATATAGGTCGACTTAGGTAGCTATGTATATTGGTCAACTCAAGTTACTTGAATCACCAATAACCTACCCCTTCCAGTCTGCTAGCAATGTGGCTTGGCATGGGGATATGAAGCCCATATTGCATTGTCAAACTCATAAGCTAGGATGAAATCAATGATCTGCCTATCCTTACACAATCTCTTTCTCTGTAATTCAATCTCCTATCATTCTTGTGCCCTGCATGACTATTGAAGAACATATGCATTGTCAGAACCTTAGTTATATGATGTCATGGCCCATAAGGACATAGTATCATGTTAGACACATTTAGGTACAATTTGATCATGTGAAAATTTTTGCAAAATAATTAGTTATTAAATATAATAATTTTGGTAAGCTAAATTAATTATTCACTAAAAATACAAATAATTGTTTAGGCCCCAAGATTCCCATGTCTGAACATGTCTCTTTATCCCAATATGAGCACAATGTCATATAATAGTTTCTTTGTTCAATAGCTTGACCCTCACTTGCATCTGCACGTGGTAAACTAGGTGCTCTATATTAAGGATTTAATCCAGGATAACATGATCGATACACAAAATTTGCCCCAAATTTACTTATCTTCAAAATACATAAAGTATCCTATGTTTAGGTCAAGGGATCACATATAAACTATGCATCTTCTTTTCACTTCACATCTCAATCCTTGATGGTGATTTCCAAGATAGATTACCATTGTTGATCATTTAATATGAGAGTGTACTGAAGTGTCAATGCAAGATCACCATCTTGGTAGATGAGGAAGTCCACATAGTCCTCACATACCTCAACAACCATATAGATCCAATGCCCAAACTCACCCGCAATTGGGAACAATATTTTGATGCTAGGAATATCCAATCCTCCCTGTGGTAAACAATCCAACTACATGGATGATTCTTCCATTGCATTCATGGACTCTTTTCTGACTTACGGCCTACATATGACGCATATCAAGTATTATTTAGTGATCATGTAAAAAAAATATCGATGTTATATTTCAACCAATATTCAAAAATGATATACAAATTGCTTTTAGGGCATATCCTACTATAACAAGCAAGGGTAAGGTTGTGGGTTGTCTTGCTCCCCACTAGTTGCCAAATTGAGTAGAACAGAGCAATTTACACAATTGAGGTGGCTAGATCCACACCACATCCTCCCTCTTGTGCTTGCGGCTTGGTTCCTATTTGCCTTCTCACAATCCCTCTCTCTTAGTTTGGTTGGAAGCCATGACCATGGTGATCATGCTTCTTTTTGCTCAATTTGACCTTCCTTTGAATCTTGCACCACCTAGGATCTTTGTTTCTTGGCCCTTATTCTGCCCCTCTGAGCCCTCCAGCAGTGGCTCGTTTGGAAGGCCATGGTTGCTTGAACCCACTTGTGGGGTTGATGTCTAGTAGATGCATGGCATCAAGCTAAATTTCTCCCCACTTTATAGGCGGGTAAATGTGATGATGCCATAGGCTGGCATGGGGGCTTCTAATGGACTTGAATGCAATGGGTGGGAGTAAGTGTTGAAGTCATTGTTGGACCAGATGTCATTGTGTTCACAGGTACCAAGTTCAACGGTAAGCTATTAGCTTATAATTTTTTGTGGATGCCTTCCTTTGATTTTTTTTTCCCCCTTTCATTGGCAATAATGTGAAGCTGGCTGTCATTTCAGAGATGTGCTAGGACAGCTTATCTCTTCAGGATAAGCAACCGCACAATCTACTAATCAACCTACCATCCTAAGTCTTACCATATCGTTCACCCATCATTGTACATATCTTGTTTGCCCTTGGTTCCATGAACATGCCAACCTATATCACACTATTCTAGCTAACATTTAGAAACAAAAAAAAAAAAAAAATGCAGTGCATTTGGTTTTTCTAATATCATTGTTAACATTCAAAAAAAAAAAAAAAAAAATGTCATGGTGAGTTTGCACTTGTATTACATACATGACCTATAGGTCATTATGATTTGTAATTGATTGCATTTAGCCAATTTGGTTACTTCAGTAAAGACTAGTATGGCCTGTTTCGGATGCCATTTCATGGGAGAAGGGTCTCATGGTAACATGATTGCTCCACAACCAAATGCAAGAGGCCGCAAGGGGCAATCTTGTCCATTTCTATAGAAAGGACTTAGATCCCTTTACCCCAGCCCCATGCAACCAAACAGACTTTTGGAGTTATCCCACAATCGCTACATGGAATAGCGTTTGACGCAACAAAATGTAAATTAATTTATCTAATGAGTGACAGAACTTGGAGGGATACACATGAATAGGTGTTCTATCCCCTCATTTTCTATCTTGCAACCAAAGAAGGCCTAAGATATGGATTAATGTCTACGAACTAATTTTAACCATAGCAGCCTATAGTGGGAGTGTTCTTAAGAATCAAGAGGGGTATTAGGAAACAAAGGCATTTCAAAGATATAGAAGCAAGAAGAAACTAGTGCATGTTTAAATTGGAAGAAGAAACAAAAGCCCAAGTTGCATAGTAAAGACATTCTTAAATCATAAGCAAAACAAATTGCTTCATAGCTTCAATTTATATGTGATTGATATTATTTGAAAAAATCTGAAGTTGTATAGATTCCTATATACTATCAACCACTGTCTAACATCTTCTAGAAAACCAAGCAAGTGCAAAAGCACCACATGGTGCAGATATTAATTACAATACCATTAGCGTACAAGGAAAAAGAATTAAATCCGGTTCTAAGGAATAAGGTAGAAGTTTTTGTCTATAACTGGCAGACATCTAATTTTAAAATGATTAAGCACCAAGACTGCATATTGTTACTTTGTATCACATTTCTCACATCAAGAAAGAACAACTAATTCCATCTTTATGTACCAACTTATAAACTAGACACACAAAAGCACATGCTCAATATGAATAAAGCACACAAAAGAAGAGGAGCCTCAACCACGAATGAGATAATACAGCATCAATTTGAGCATATTGAGGAATTTGCAATTTACTTCTTCGCAAGAATGGGTTTGTTATCCTTGATAAACACATGCTACTAAGAGCTAATGGCAACAAAAAGATAACAATCATCAATTCGTGAAACCAAGAGGGATGATCATAACCACAGAACATCAAGCCTTCATGCTCCAGGATGCTATGACAGCAAATTCAAACTTTTCAAAGACAACCCTTTATGGAATACCGAGTAAATGCTCAACATAACACTACACAACCAAAAAAATAGCCATCGACCATGAACCCTCCAGGAAAAGGAGATAATGAAGATCGTTTGAAGAAGATCGCTACAAACCTCTAACTGGTTGCTGGAGAGGTTAAGAGAGACCAATCCACGCAGCTTCCCGAATGCCTCTGGAAGGTACCTCAGCTGGCGGTCCGACAGGTCCACCCTCTCCAGGCACTTCTCCGACGCCTCTTGCAAGATCCCGATCACCTCCTCTTTCACCGGCTCGTCCTCCTGCCCAGCAGGAACGCTGGTCCCCTCATCGCCACTGCCACCGGCCTCCGCCGAGCGGTAAATCTTCACCAGCCGCTCCTCGGCCTCCTTGAGCAAATTCTCGTAGGCCTCGTGCATCTCGTCAAGCTGAATCACAGCCCTGTACGCGCGCCGCTCCCGCTCGGCGCGGGCCCGGCACTCTTTCTCCCTCTCCGCCTGCTCCGCGCGCCACTGGAGCCGGTCCACCTCATCCGACCGCGGCGCGCGGACGATCTCCTCGAGCTCCCGGGCGAGGGTGGCCTCGATCTCGGCGATCCGAGCGCGGGCGTCGTCGACGGCCTCGTGGTCGGGGCGCTCGCCGAGGGTCTGGAGGACGGAGCGGGTCTTGGCGACGTCGGAGACAGCGGCAGCCATGGCGGCGAGGAGCTCGGGGTTGTTGAGGCGGGGCATGCGCTCGATGAGCTCCACCGCATCGCTGTGGCGGCGAGAGTCGTCGACGGCGGGCTGCTCGATGTCGGGCTCGAGGGGGGTCTGGGATCGGCGGCCGACGATGGAAGGGAGGCGGGACATGACGTAGGAGAGGATGGGGAAGGATTTAGGGTTTGGATCCATTCGGAAGGAGACAGGGATGCAGGCGGAGATGACAGGTGATGGAATCCGCGACGAAGCGAAAGGGTAGTTGGATAATGGATAAGTGATAACAGGGTAGCCCGTCTGCAGCTGGCAGCATAGAAGGTAACTCGATAACTGCCGGCATAGATGGACCTCAAAGAACGAGAAATTCTTTGTACACCGCATTTGCTGTAGAAAAAAAACAGAAAACAAACATCGTTCAATTGACCGTATACATCACTTACTAACATATATTTAATATCTCTAATTTTATTTTTTATTTAAAATTTTAAATAATAAAAATATTTTTAAAAAATTATGATATTATGGATACTTTATAGTATATCATAAAAAAGAAAAGCATTTTTATTATTTAAAAATTTTATAAATTTGCAATGATGAAAATACTCTCTCCTCTTTATGATTTCTGAAAAAAAAATTATAATAATATTTTTAAAAAAAAAATTATAATAATAATTTTAAAAAAATTATGATAGAACATCATAATTTTGCTATAAGATATCATAATATGGCTATAGATAGACCTGGTCATCGATCGGATTTAGGCCTAGAAAACATCAAATTTTATATACACCCGACTCAAAGTCCGATAAAAATGAATAGAGTTTAGACCTGAGGTCCAACCCAGCTCTTACCATAGAATATCATAATTTTTTTTAAAAAAAAATATTTTCATAATTTAAAATTTTAAATAAAAATAAAACTACATATATTAAATGTACATTAGAAAATGATGGCTATGTGGTCTAATGTAATTGGATGGTGCACTCTATATCAATTTTACTATACCACATTCTAGATGATTTTTATCCTAAAATAATTTAGTTGATCTAAAATTACTATATTTGATATAATGTATTTTAGTGATTAGAGATCCCCAAATTTCTATAATAATATGTTTTGTAGTCTAATAAAAATCCAAGATCCATATAATATCAATTCTAGCCCTAATATATTTCATAAAATATATTTATTAATCTTTTAAATTATTATCTTATAAAAATATACTAATTATTATTAGAGAAAAACTATTTTTATTTATACTTATAGTATATTATTATTTTAATATTAATATGTGTTTTGATTAGAAAAATACAAGAAATAGAAGTAATCATAATATAAATATAAATTATAATAATATATTTTTTATTATAATTTAAATTATAATAAAATAATAATATGACAATAATATGATTAATAATATATTTTAATATAATATATCATAAATATAATATATATAATATTAATATCATATAATATATGTAAAATTGATATAATATATTAGGTATATTGATATATCAATTTTTTTGTTCAAATAAGAAGTATTTTTATCTTTAAATTTTAATCCAAGATTGTTGCCATGAGATGATCTTGGATACCCAATCTCAAGGATAGATTTTATATTTTTAAATTGAACAATAATTTATAAAGATGATTTAAAATTACTATCACCTATAATCACTATAGTATGACCAAATATGATGATCTTATTATTTTCACGTACATTACTTTTGATTTTGGGATGATCATCCCATACCAAACACTGACTCGATCAAAAAAAAATTACTTTTCGATATGTTTGTACCATCTAGCTAGCTACATTAGTATACTGCATCATAGATGGTAACCTGAAAAACCAAAATACCAGGTGCATTTAGATCTATATTAATATCAATAACAATGAAGAGTTTTTGTGCATATATACTTTCAAATATCCTTTATTATGTATTTATCCTCTCAAACTTATTTATATATGCTTCTCTTCTCAGCTGAATTTATAATGCTACCTCTGCCATTATAGTCTCTTGACTATTTTCCATTGTTATCCTAACAATACCATTCTATAAATAATTACTATTGTTAAATCAAAATGATTAAGATACCCTCACCTAATATCTACCTTGATTCTAATCGTGTTGAAGGACCAAGATAGGATATCAGCAGCAAGTGACAGCGGTGCTGTGCATATGTTCTTTGATGAGGATAGATTGAGCAAGATAGTGAGATGATTGGAGAGAGCAAGAAGCTTGGTGGAGGTAATTAGGGGCCATTTATAGATGGGGTAAGGATTGATGCAGTGATGCTAGTCAAGGAAACGGTGATGGAAGCACGATCATTGGAGACAGAGACCATTGTGAGAAGATGCAAACGGGTGATGGAGGGGTTGGTAGAGTAGAAAGGGGGCACATAAACACCACAAGTTGGCATTTGGAAGCTTCGTGGCAAAGAGGAATGGGGGTGTGCTGTGGCAGCTATTGCGTTGGTGGGGAGGATCGGTCAATCGATGGAGTGTGTTGATGCAGCAAAGTTACCGAGTAATAGGTTGAGCTTGAGCAAAAAAAATGTCAGATTTTAAATAGGCCTTGAAGTCCTGCTATAAATGAAAATAGTTGAGAAATACTTAGCACATTGTAGTGATTGGCTCACGTGCGGAGCCGACACAACATCTAAAAAAAAAAAAAATCTTTCTAATTCTAATCCTATGCATGAACCAATCATTATGGGTGGTGAGTGCGGAGCTACACTGCCTGCATTATACAAAGTATTTTCGAATATAGTTTAGTCCCAAGGCCAAATCTATGATCATCTCTAATGCTAATATGGCAAAAGATACTATGCTGGAGAAAGATGAGAGAGAGGTATATATGACTTCTGCCAAAAAAAGAAGTTTGTTTGCAATATATCGAAGAAGATAAGACACTACAAGAAAATAAAATTTTAGCGATCGAAAAATTAATTATAAAATAATAAAAATTAGTTGCTAATTTTTTTTATAATCGATTTAAATTGATTTCAAAAATTTTGTTTGTAAAACTTTGCAATCAATTTAAATCAATCGCAAAGATAAAAAAATAATTTAAATTTGATAGTATTTTATTTTTTAAAATTAATTATAAAATTGATCGCTAAATTTATTAAAAAATCAGTCACAAAATTAGTCATTAATTTTTTTAAATTTTTAATTAATTTATCAATCGTAAAATTGATCGCTAATTTTTTTAAAAAAATTATTAATAAAATCGATCATAAAATTAATAGCTAATTCTTTTTTAATTTTTTTAATTATAAAATCAATCTCAAAATCAGTCATAATTTATTTTTTATAATATTTTAATTTTTAAATTGGTTGTAAAATTAGTCTCTAATTTTTATTTTATATATTTTTTATTTTCATATTTTTTATTATATAATATTTATTTTTATATATTTTATTTTTTATATTATTATTTAAAATAAAATTTAGCTATGGCTGATGCCAGTGACAATGGAGAGCATGGTGATAATGGAGGTCGGCAGCAGGTGGCGGCAAGGAGAAGGGAAGGATGTTCGATGGAAGGAGAAGAGGGGAGGGGGTTATTGCGAGCGGGCCAGCAAGGGAAGGCCGAAGGGAAGGGGATGTCGTTGTGGGTAGGCTGGCGAGGAAAGGCCATCATGGGCGATCATCGGAGAGAGGAGGGGATAGCGTCGCGAGCGATCACTGGAGAGGAAAGGCCGAAGGGGAAGGGAGGCCATCATGAAGGAACCAAATCTAGAGTTTCACAGGTAGATCTTGAAACTTTTTCAAGATCTTATAGCGGAAGACTTAAATAAATATAAAATTTATTTAAATAATCATGTAAACACTTAATCTCAGATCTATTACATAATTAAGGCATGATATTAAATCAAAAATTAAAATCAAATAAGAAAGAAAAAGATTGATCAAATCAATCTAGATCTATACTACATCAAATGCAGGTATGAAGTTTATAGATCAGATCTATTACCTAAGCAAGTTTAGACATTCTAACTTGCTAATCCGAGCTTGAGAATGAAGTCACGAGCCGTATATGCATTCGACCTCTAGGAGTCGTCCACACGATCCTATGATCTCTGATCTAAAGTCTGATGCAGGAAATCAGCACAGCATGCTAGTATTGTGCTGATCCTTCTTCGACAGTAGATCCGATGCTTTCTTCTTTGAAATTTAGACTCTCCAAAATATGAGAAGGAAGATGAGAGTTTGCTGATTTGAGACTCTCAAAAAAACTCAAAAGAAAGGAGGAGAGATTGAAAATAAAACAGCCCTAGAAGAAGACCCTCTTCTTCTTCTCTTTTCTCTCACCTAGACACCTAGTTTGGTGCCTATGAAACCCCTACGCCCAAGGACCCTCTTCCTCTGATTTTTGTACACTCTAAACCTCTCCCAAAGCTCTGTATTCTATGAAAAAATAGAATAAAATTTGTCCAATAAATAGAAAAAAAGAAGAGTCCAAGTTAGGTCAAATTCCTAGACTAGGAATATCCAAACATGAAAAGTTGTTGGGCGCCTCCTCTATAATTTTCGACGTGGATCAGCAAGGGAAGGTGCTCAAAAAAGGAGATTATTTTCGTGGAATAAGAGAAGAATTAATTAAAAGAGAGGGTGACACTTAAGGAAAGATGTTTTGGTCAACAAAGATTCTATCTCATAGAATCCTAAGCAAAACCAATTCCTCCTTTTGACTTGGTCTTCCACCTAACTTCTAAATATGACTTGGAGGGAGAGAGGGGTGATAGGAACGCGATGTTGTCGTTAAGACACCATATTTATCAGTTTAATCCGACTTCTTAATAATTGAAAATGCGTAGATAGCAGTGAGTCGGGTCGAATCCATAGGGAAGGTAGTATTTTAGATTTGAAATCTTTGATTTTTGAAAAGAAAAAGAGAAGAGTTTTGGGATCAAAAATGAAGTCGAAAAATAAAAAGTAAAAATTAAAAGGTACAGGAATTTAAACTTGGTACTAAGATCTACTAGTTAGATCTTAGCATCTACTTGCAAAGCAATAATTTAAAGTACAGAAATTAAATTATAATAAAAATAAAAAGTAAGAAATTAAAGTGCAAAAATAAAATTTTTATTAATTAAAATTTTAAAATTTAAATACATGGAATTTAAAAAGAATAAAATAGCCTGATCTCTGATCTTGGATCGGCATTGGCAGAAAGATGGTGTAGAAGCCCGGCTCTTCTTCTCAACATCTATTGCTTCAAAGCAGCCTTTAATCCATAGCCTGGCTTAGCCCTGTACCAAAGCTTCACCTTGATTGGAGATGTTGATTTCTGGAGGCCTGGGGTCCTTTTTATAGAGCTAGGAGGGCTGGATATTTATTTCTAAATGCAATGTGGGACTAATGGCCTTTGTAATCATCAAAATCTAAATAAACTTTAAATTAAAATAGCTCTGATACGACTCTGGTAAGCATGGTGAAATCTAGCCATTTAATAGAAATCCAATGGTCCAAAAATCATCAAAATCGGATGCATATCAGCCCAGATCGGGTCGGATCAATTTCTGACCATTGGATTACACTTGATGGAGGAAATCTGGCCACAAATCGTGCTTCGGGAATCCTGATCACCGTCGGGAGCATTCTGAACCGTCAGATCGAAGCTGGAATCAAGCACTGCCGTCCGATGGTGATCCGAGTGAAATTGATAACCAAAAAAAATGCTGACCGTCCGATCTTGATCGCAAATACCCACCACCGCACGATCGTGCGTTTACTATTCCCATGGACCGCGTGGACCGGCTACATCGTACACCATAACCAATCAGTGCCCTTTATTGACCAATGAAAAGATCGAAATGTTCTGTGAGCTGCGATGAATTTTCTGTAAATCCTTTAGGGGTCTAGGTCTACCATGTGGCAGGCTCTGATTCGCTGGTGTCTGTTGAGCTGGCAGTCTACACTGTGCTGTAAACCGGCTGATGGCTTCTGAGCTTGAGTCGACTAACATGGATGGCTTGGCACGCCGACTTGGTCGGCTTGGCTCGGCACGTCTGGATGCGCCGGCTGCTGCGGCGTGGTGGCTTGACTTGCGGAGCCGGCTGAGCCGTTTTCTTTTTTTATTTAAATTTTATTTATTTTATTTCTTTAAAAATTCATATCTTTTCTGTTTTAGCTCCGTTTTACTCAAAATTTATTTTATTATGATCAAAAAAATGAGCTCTTTCTATTGATAATAAAATTTTATTTTTTATTTTTTATTATTTTTTAATTAATTTTTTAATTAATAAAAATATGAATTTCTCAAAAATTATATATAAATTGATTAATAATTCTTAAAAATTAATATAAATTAATTAATAAATTAATACTTTATTGGTGAATTTATGATGTTTATCAAGGGGGCATGAAAATTAGAAAGAAAGAGATTTTTCATGAAAAATACCTAAAAAATAGATATGGGGGGCATTGGGATTAAGGTGGCGCAAGAAGATAGGGAGTCCTAATCACACTAGGACTCCTATTTTGACTTGATCAAACAAGATTTTTTAACCAAATAAAATCAAGATTAAACCAATCCAATTAAATAAGACTTTAATCCATTTAAGAACTTAATTAAATTAAATTAAATTAGATTTAATTCTAATTTATTTTTTAATTAAATTAGAAAATTGGGTTAATTCGAGTCCTAGTTAGACTAAGACTAGTTCTTCTTTGCACTTGGCTTATCCAATAAACCAATTGAACTTAATTCAATCATGCCCAAACTAAATCTAATTAAATCATATTTAATTAGACTTAATCTCAGTCTATTGGCTTAATCAAATTAAGCCAATTAACAATCTAATTGCTAATCAATCCTCCTACAATACTTGCACTAGGTTAAACACCAATCGTATTGATTGTTTAACCCTAGAATGATTCTTAATCCTTGATCAACCATCCGATCAGATCGTAAGCTCTAATGTATCCAACCTCATAGGTTTAAAACTAAATCGATAGAATAGAAATAAATTTTTATACCAATCAAAGTGATCATTTAGCAATGATACCTGATGGTCGGATAGGTCGAAGGTATAGAATACCATCCTTAGAACCCATGCGGATATAGTTTTCATATAATTCATCCCCTTAATCACAATGCTTGTAGGACACATCAAAGTTCAACTATCAACTCTGATCAGCTTGTCCACATTGTATTTTAAAATACCAAATCCATCTGATGGATTATCTTGGCCAAGATTTTGCTATATTGAAATACAGTGATACATTCTTCTCTAACTCTTAGAGTGGTCAATTCCATCTTGATCACACTCCAACTTTATAAGTACTTAACCATGTCTAGAAGCCTTCTATTACTGAATTAGAAATTCAGTTAGTCCAATACCAAAGCATAGTGAGTTGCTTGCAACTAACTGAGGTGATCTCAGGTCTAAGGGATACTTATACCTATATCCCATCAGAGACATTCTCGATAGTAGAATACTCTAAAATTGGTCATGTTCAATGATGATGTACCCATACATCTCACCTGTATGTCATAGCAGTGTTTCTACACACCTTGGTTAAGAGAACAACCAACCTATATGGCATATAGCGACCTATGCTTGATAGACGTTGTCGTCCTAATTAACAGCCTATCATGGTCGTAAACAAATTTAAGGACTAATCGATAAATTTTTTCTTTATCAAAACTAAATAGTCCTAAGGACTTCATCACAATAATGAAGTTCATTAGAAGATGTAAACTTATGATAAAAAAGATCTAAAAATATTTTTTATTAATTAATAAATCAATTACAATATCTCAACCTTCAATAGGCTGACGATTGGCTTTGAGACATAATTTTCAATAACTCCCACTTATCTTAAAGCCACTCGGTATAGTATCTAATACCCATCCTCGACTTATGGTTGTCGAAATCTTTAATTGCCAGGGCTTTAGTGAAGGGGTCAGCTAGGTTCTTCTTTTCGTTGATCTTCTGAAGGTCAACGTTACCATGATCCACGATCTCATGGACTAAATGGAAGCAATGCAGAATATGCTTTGTTCACTGGTGTGCCTTCAATTTCTTTGCTTGAGCTATGGTGCCAATGCTGTCGCAGTAGAGCAGGACTGGACTATCAATGGAGGATGATATTTCGAGCTCGATGATAAACTTTCTCAGCCACATAGCTTCTTTTGTTGCATCTGATGCTGCCATATACTCTGCTTCGCAAATAGAGTCAGCCACTGTATGCTGCTTGAAACTTTTCCAGCAGATGGCTCCATCATTTAGAGTAAAGATATACCCCGACATACTTTTATTGTCATCATGATCAGATTGAAAGCTGGAGTCTGTAAATCCCACAAGCTTCAGATCTAACTCACTATAAACCAACCATTGGTCCTTAATATTTTTCAAATACTTAAGGATGATTTTAACCACCTTTCAGTGATTTTCTCCATGGTCAGACTAGTATCTACTCACTACTCCTAGTGAGTATGTCACATCTGATCTCGTACATATCATTGCATACATAATAGACCCCACTATCGAAGCATATGGAATTCTATTCATACGCTCTCTCTCTTCAGAAGTTGTCGAACAATCCTTCTTAGAGAGAGAAATTTCTTGACCTATCAAAAAATAGCCCTTTTTAGAATTCTCCATGCTAAACCTCTTCAACACAGTTTCTATATACGTGGATTGGGATATACCAAGCATCCTTTTATATCTATCCCTATAGATCTTCATCCCTAGGATGTAGGATGCTTCATCCAAGTCCTTCATGGAGAACTGTGATAACAATCAGACTTTTATTCCTCGTAGTACGGAGATGTTATTCTTGATTAAGAGAATATCGTCCATGTACAAAATAAGAAATACCACTGCTGGATCATTTGCCCATTTATAAATGCGGGATTCTTCTCCGTTCTTAATGAAGCCATACGTTTTGATCACTTTATCAAAATACATGTTCCAACTCCGAGATGCCTGCTTCAATACATAAATGGATCTCTAAAGCTTGCACACCTTGGACTCATCTATGGATGTGAACCCTTCAGGTTATATCATATACACCTCTTTGGTCAGCTCTCCATTTAGGAAAGCTATCTTCACATCCACTTGCCAGATCTCATAGTCCAGATGGACAGCAATGGCAAGCATGATCCGAATGGACTTAAGCATTGCCATAGGGGAGAACGTCTCGTCATAGTCAATACCATAACATTGACGATATCCCTTGACAACCAAACGAATTTTATAGGTCTCCACCTTTTCATCTGCGTCCCTCTCACTTTTGAAGACCCATTCACACCCAACGATTTTAACCCCTTCAGGTGGGTCAACTAATGTCCATACATCATTGACCTTCATGGAATCCATTTCAAATCTCATGGTTTTTAGTCATTTCTCAGAGTCGGATCTCTACATCACATCCATATAAGTGATTGGGTCCTCATCATTCTCATCGAGTTTGATGGGATCACCATCCTAGATCAAGAATCCATAGTATCTATCCGGATGGTGGGGTACTCTGCTGGATCACCTTAATGGTGTGGGTTCGCTAGGCTTCGAATCTGATCTGATCAAATTCGACTTAGGTTCAATATTCTATGTCGGACTTTCTACCTGTTGAACTTTATCAAGTTCAACCTTAGAGGCAACAGTTACTTCATCAAGGAACTTCTTTTCCAAAAAGGTTGTCCTAAGGCTGACGAACACCTTTTGTTCATCAGTATGGTAGAAATAGTATCCTTTGGTCTCTTTTGGGTATTCCATGAATGTACACTTGTCAGACCTAGGTCCAAGTTTGTCTGTAATTAACCATTTGACATAAGTCGAGCACCCCCAAACCTTAAAGTGTGAAAGTACTGGCTTACGTCTTGTTCATATCTCATATGGAGTTTTAACTACAGACTTACTTGAAAGCCTATTTAATAGATAACAAGCCGATTCAAGTGCATATTCCCAGAAGAAAATCGACAAGCTAGCAAATCCCATCATGGATCGGATCATGTCTAACAAAGTCCGATTCCTCCTTTCAGACACACTATTATGCTGTGGTGGAGGAGTCCATTGGGAGAGAATTTCATTCTCTCCTAAATATGTGAGAAACTCATCAGAAAGGTATTCTCCTCCTCGATCTGACTGAAGAATTTTAATACTCTTTTCAATTTATTTTTCTACTTCACTTCGAAATCATTTGAACATTTCAAAAGAATTCAACTTATGTTTCATCAGATAGACATATCCATATTTGGATATATCATCTATGAAAATGATGAAGTAGACATATCCACCTCTGGCACTTATGCTCATTGGTCCACATACATCAGTATGTACTAGACCTAAGAGCTCATTGGCTCTCTCACCTTTTTCAGTAAAATGTGACTTGGTCATTTTATCAAGAAGACAGGACTCACAGGTTGGAAGTGATTCACAATCATTGACTTCGAGGATTTCCTCTTGAGTCAACTTATTTATCTTGTTCTTATTTATATGACCTAGCTTACAATGCCATAAATAGATATCTGATACACTATCTAATCTAGGATGCTTGCCAGTAAAATATACTATATTAACAGATTGTGATAATATATACACACCATTATTCAATTGTCCATAGAAAGCAGTAATACCATTCACAATGATATTACAAACTCATTTCTTTATTGAAATTTCATAATTGTTCATGGCCAAAAGGTCTATAGAAATGATATTTAAAAAAAAACTAGGACAGAAATGACAATCACTAAGAACAATGGTATGGAATTCAAATACAAGTTTCAAAATTTCTAAAGCTAGAACTAGAACTGGTCTTCCATCTGCAACGTTCAGAAATCTCTTGTCTTGCTCGAATCTTCTACTGACCTGCAATCCCTGCAATAAATTACAAATATGGTAAGGACTATCAGTATCCAATACCTAGTCAGTAATATCATAAATAGAAAAATTATAAGAAGTTATCATATAAATATCTTGCCCGGCAATAGCTTGCTTCTTTCTCTGCCTGTTCGGATCTAGGAAGGCAATATACTGAGAACAGTTCCTCTTTCAGTGCCTCCGCTTCTTGCAAAAGAAGCATTTAGCTTGACTCTTATCGGGTTTGATCTTCTTGGTCTGGTCCTGCACTGATGTCCCAGCCTGAACTTGCACCTTCTTTGCTTTCTTCTTCTTATTCTTCTTTTCTTTCCTAAAGGATTGAGAACGAGAAGACGAACATCCCACTAAGTTCACCGACTTCTTATGGAGTTGGTGATCCTTCTCAAAGTTCTGAAGTAACCCCAGTAACCCATGGTAGTCCACTTCAGACTTGGACATTCTATAATGTGTAAGGAATGGAAGATAAGACATGGGCAACGAGTTCAGTATTGCATTTTTTTTAAGTTATTTGTGCAAAGAAAAGCTGAGCTTGCTCAAGCACTCTATCGATAATGTATAATCATGATCAGTGACAGAGGTACCATCCCACATTCTGACATTGAAGATGGCACAATTAGTCTTGTGCCTCTCAACGTCATCGGGTGTGCTAAAAGAATCCTTCAATACTTGGAACATTTTGTTTGATTGAGCTATCTCAAACTTACGACTGAACTCGTCGCTTATCGCAGCCAGCATAATGCAGTGCATCATGGTTCGATCACTGAGCCACTTTTGATAAGTATCTCTGACTGTTCCACGTGCATTGGTAGCTGGCTCCTCGGGTGCAGGATCCATCAGCACATATAAGATCCATTTATACTCTAGGATAATCTTCAACTTTTGGTACCAGCTATCAAAGTTAGGTCCCTTCAACTTATCATTGTCCAACAATGATCGGAGCGATAGAAAAGTGGCCATATTTGTATAAAAAAAATTAAAATCTAATTAGTAATTGATTCATTAAACCTAAAGATTTGGACTTTAATCAAAAACTTTTTTTTACTATTTTATTCGAATTGGTAGTTTCTACCTTCAATTCGAGGAATTATCCTAATTTCTTAGTAGGTACTAGAATCCACATACATTGTTCACGAGCCCAACTTTGGTTGGTCCACCCATGTACATCTAAAGATAGGTTCATAACCAATTATTTCTTCAAATAATTTTCAATAATTAAATTTTGCCTCAGGCCCTGATCAATTGGCTTTGGCCTTCTCAGAAAAGGGTCCAGTTAGGTCCAACCATTAACATGACCATACTTGATCCATCCAATCAATAAATGATCAGGCCCAACTTTGATTGGCCCATCTGACCACCATTTGGAAAGATGTATTCAAGAGATCATATAATGAATGATAATTCCATCAATCGATAAGCACCAGGCCTTTGGGCCTCCAATGATTATCCAACTGATGGATCCATTATCATCCACTTTAATGGGAGGCTATGATCCAGTTATCATATAACTATTTTATTTTAGAAATCTAATAATTTTAGAGAATTTAATTTATAGAAGCGAGTAGGTTAAATTAACCAGTTTGTCATGATCCTCCCACTAACTTCACCAAGTCAGCTTAAGGAAGATCATTAATAGGCTAGTCTAAGAGTACCTAAATCAATCAAATTGATTTACCTAGCTGACATGGGTCAACTTGAATAGTTAAGCGATCTGATCAAAACATAACTCACTAAGAGGTCAGGTAAGTTCGATCAGTGGAAGGGTCTGCCAGGCTTGCCTTAGACACCATAAAAAATGGTCAGATAAGCGGGCTGCCAATTAAAAACTACTGGTCTGATTTACCTTAGACACCAACTGATTTAATTAGTTTCAATTAGATCAATCAACAGTTCATGCTAGACTGCGTAGCCAAAAATCAAGTCCATCTTGGGTCTTATTAAAGACATGGACTTGACCAACTATAACTATTGCAATTGATCTAGAGAATCCTTGACCTAATCTAAGATAATAATTGATTAGATTTAGTCAATTCTCTAAAAATCTATTCTTTAATCTAACCCTAGGTCTAACCCAATTAATAGACCTAATCTCTACTAACCATTAACCTAATGTATTATGATTCGTGTCATAGGATCTTCAATTTACAATTCTAGAACCTAATCAAACAACTTTTTAATTCTTAATTAAGTTTTGGGCTGAGGGTTAGGGTTTGGCTTTTCGAAAATAGTTTTCATATTAATAAAATATTTTTACAACATGGTTCTATCAACTAAGTTGCATGTTTGATTCATAATTAATATGCAAATAATATAAACTTGAATCTACTTTAGATCTAATCTAAATAGATTCATGTAATTGAAACAGTTTCAATAATAATCAATCATAAATCTCTCTAGATCAAATCTAACATATTTATGATGATTGAAATTAAATTAAAATATTTTTAATCAGATCATAAAATTTTTTAGATCTAATCTAAAATTTTATGATCAATATTTTAGATCAGCACGTACTAGGACAACCTATTCACTATAAAGGATAAACCATATAGCAGGATAACCTTATGTCAGTCCGTGCAATCTAAAATATTTTATTTTATTTTTTAATTTTTTAATTTTAAATTTAATAATTAAATTATAAATTAGATTTAATCTAAGAAATAATCTAGATATGTATAAAAATCATGTGATAAGAACATAGGCTCTGATACCAATTGAAGGAACCAGATTGAGGGTTTCACAGGTAGATCTTAAAATTTTTTCAAGATCTTACAGCAAAAGGCTTAAATAAATTTAAAATTTATTTAAATAATCATATAAATATCTAGATCTCAGATCTATTATATGATTAAGGTATGATATTAAATTAAAAATTAAAATCAAATAAGAAAGAAAAAGGTTGATCAAATTAACCTAGATCTATACTACATCAAATGCAGGTATGAAGTTTATAGATTAGATCTATTACCTGAGCAAGTTTAGATATTTTAACTTACTGATCTAGGCTTGAGGATGAAGTCATGAGCTGCACATGCATCCGACCTCTAGGAGTCATCTACACGAGCCTACGATCTTTGATCTGAAGTCCGATGCAGGAAATCAGCACAGCATGCTAGTATTGTGCTGATCCTTCTTCGATGGTCGATCCAATGCTCCCTTCTTCAAAATTTAGACTCTCCAAAATATGAAAAGAAAGATGAGAATTTTTCTGATATGAGACTCTCTCAAAAAGAAACTCAAAAGAAAAGAAGGAGAGATTGAAAATAAAACAGCCCTAGAAGAAGACCCTCTTCTTCTTCTCTTTTCTCTCACCTAGACACCTAGTTTGGTGCCTATGGAACCCCCATGCCCAAGGATCCTCTTCCTCTGATTTTTGCACACTCCAAACCTCTCCTAAAGCTCTATATTTTATTAAAAAATTAGAATAAAATTCATCCAATAAATAGAGAAAAAGAAAAAGTCTAAGTTAGATCAAAATCCTAGACTAGGAATATCCAAACATGGAAAGTTGTTGGGGCGCCCAACTCTTGGGTGCCTCCTCCATAATTATTGGCATGGACCAGCAAGAGAGGGTGCACAAAAAAGAAGATTATTTTCATGGAATAAGAGAAGAATTAATTAAAAGAGAGGGCGGCACTCAAGGGAAGGTGTTTTGGTCAATAAGGATTCTATCTCATAGAATCCTAAGCAAAACTAACTCCTCCTTTTGACTTGGTCTTCCAACTAACTTGCCTAAATAGAAATTTGGAGGAGAGAAAGAGAGGCATGAGAAGCCATGGGAGTGGAGAACTTTTACGTAAGAAATAAAATAAAAAATAGGGCATGGAGGCGTGAGGATTAAGTGGCGCAAGGAGATAGCGAGTCCTTAGTCACACTAGGACTCCTATTTTGACTTGGTCAAACAAGATCTTTTAACCAAATAAAATCAAGATTAAACAATCCAATTAAATAAGATCCTAATCCATTTAAGAACTTAATTAAATTAGATTAAATAAATTCTAATTTAATTTATTTTTTAATCAAATTAGAAAATTGGGTTAATCCGAGTCCTAGTTAGACTAGGACTAGTTCTTCCTTGCACTTGGCTTATCCAATAAACCAATTGAACTTGATCCAATCAAGCCCAAACCAAATCTAATTAAATCATATTTAATTAGACTTAATCTCAGCCTATTGGCTTAATCAAATTAAGTCAATTAGCAATTCAATTGCTAATCGATCCTCCTGCAATACTTGCACTAGGTTAAACACCAATCGTATTGATTGTTTAACCCTAGAATGATTCTTAATCATTGATCAACCATCCGATCAGATCATAAGCTCTAATGTGTGTGACCTCATAGATCCAAACCTAAGTCGATAGCATAGAAATAAATTTTATATCCAATCGAAGTGACCATCTAGCAATGATACCGATGATCGGATAGGTCGAAGGTGTAGAACACCATCCTTAGAACCCATGCGGATATAATTTTCATATAATTCATCTCCCTTGACTACAATGCTCGTAGGACACATCAGAGTTTAACTATTAACTCTGATCAGATTGTCCACATTGTATTTTAAAATTATAAAAATTCCATCTGATGGATTATCCTGATCAAGATTTTGCTATATTGAAATACAATGATACATTCCTTCTCCAACACTTGGAGTGGTCAATTCCATCTTGATCACACTCCAACTTCATAAGTACTTGATTGTGCCTAGAAGCCTTTCATTGCTGAATTAAAAATTTAGTTAGTCCCGGTACCAAAGCATAGTGAGTTGCTTACAAGTCACTGAGGTGATCTCAGGTCTAAGGGATACTTATACCTATATACCCATCAGAGACATTCTCGACAGCAGAATGCTCTGAAGTTGGTCACGTTCAATGATGATGTACCCATACATCTCACCTATATGCCATACCAGTGTCTCCACATACCTTGGTTAAGAGGACAACCAACCTATATGGCATATAGCGACCTATGCTCGATAGACGCTGTTGTCCTAATTAACAGCCTATCATTAGATCGTGAACAAATTTAAGGATTAATCGATAAATTCTCTCTTTATCGAAACTAAATAGTCTTAAGGACTTCATCACAATAATGAAGCTCATTAGAAGATGTAAACTTATGATGAAAAAAGATGTCAAAATATTTTTCATTAATTAATAAATTAATTATAATATCTCAACCATCAACAGGCTGATGATTAGCTTTGAAACACAATTTCCAACACATCACGAGTGGGTCGGTGAGAGGAGGCCTTTGTAGGCAGTTGTCGGGGTGGGGAAGGGGGCCATTGCGGTAGTCGAGCATGGAGGCAAGGAGAAGAGGGGGTTTGAGCATGGCTAGGGTTGGAAGGAGAAGGAGAAGGAGAAGGGGATCACTAGAGGCAGGGGAGGGGGCCATCGTGGGCGATCACTAGGAAGGGGCCATTGCAGGCGAGCTAGCAAGGGGAGGCCAGAGGGGTGGGGGCCATCATGGGCAAGCTGGGAGGGGCCATTGCGGGCGGCGTTGAAGAGGGAGTGGCCATTGTGGGGGGCTAGTGAGGAGAGGCAGGAGGGGAGGGGGCTGTCGCAAGCGGACTGATGAGGGGAGGCCATCGCAGACAATCGCCGAGGAGGGGAGGGGCTGTCGCGGTGGGCTGGCGAGAGGAGGCCATCATGAGCGATCATCGAGGAGGGGAGGGTGGGCCATTATGGATGGGCCAGGGAGGGAAAGAGGGGGTTCGGGATGGCTATGGTTGAAATGAGAAGGAAGGTTATAAAGAAGATTTTTTTTTACCAAAAAAATTAGCAAATTGATCTTTAAAAGTAAAGAAATTAATTAATTATTTTTAAAATTTAAATTTATGATATATTTTTTGGTTATAAAAAATTAAAAAAATTATGATTGAAAAATTGATTGTAAATAATAAAAAATATATTTTTCTTTTCTTATCAAACAAAAAAGGAAGATTTAGCAACCAATTTATCGAGTGCTAAATTGGTCTCTAAAAATAAAGGCACCAATTAATTTTTTTCAAAATTTAAACTTATGATTAACTTTTTGGTTGCAAAAAATTAAAAAAAATTTATGATCAAAAAATCAGTCACAAATAATAAAGAAGATTTTTTTCTTTCCTCACCAAAAAAAAAGATTTAGCAGTGGATTTATCGGTTGGTAAATCAGTCTATAAAAATAAAGGTGCCAATTATTTTTTTTAAATTTAAATTTATGATCAATTTTTTGGTTACAAAAATTTAAAAAATTTATGATCAAAAAATTGATTGCAAACATAATTATAAAATAAAAAATAATGCAAAAATTTTATGATTGATTTTTTGATTGTAAAATTAATATTTTATAACTAAAAGATCAATCACAAACATTTTTATAGATTAAAAATAACTTAAAAATTTTGTAATTGATTTTTCAATCATAATTTCTTTTTACATTTTACAATCAAAAAATTAATCATAAAATATTTTAATTATTTTTTTATTTAAATATAGAATAAAAATAATTCAAAAACTTTGCAACTAATTTTTTGGTTGTAAAATTATATTTTATAATAAAAAATTGATCATAAAATATTTTAATTTTTTAAATTTAAATATAGAATAAAAAATAATTCAAAAATTTTGTGATCTATTTTTTGATCATAAAGTTAATATTTTGCAACCAAAAAATTGACCGCTAACTTATTTATAGATTAAAAAAATAATTTAAGAATTTTATAATTGATTTTTTGGTTGTAAATTTTTTTAATATTTTATAACCAAAAAATTGATCATAAATATATTTTGTAATCAAATATAATTTTTTTAATTTTTCTCTAAATATGATAGAATTTTAGAATTTAAAGCCTATCTTTATTATTTATTATCTAAATAATTATCGTTAGAGTATCATCATAAAAAACCACTTCGATCCGATAGTCCTAGTTTTATTGATTAATAAAATTTGATTTCGATGGTCATGAATGACTGTATGATGATTTAATAGATAAAGACCATTGATAAATCTGAAAACTTATAATAATAATCTTGATGATATTTACAGCATACTATCAAAATTTTATTTCAATCGGACATCATTATCATGATTAATTTAGCATGAGATATGTGGACTATTAAATAAAAAAGAGTGGTTAGAAGGCCAAACGATGTCCGATTATAAGATGATTTTTTAGATAAATGATCTTTGTAACTAGTTTGATTGTTTATATGGGGGTGATCATAAAATTCAATGCATATATGAACGATCTAAAACTATATGTCTCTTGATACTCATTCTTAAATTTCTTAAGTAATTATACTTATGCTTTTGTAAGATCTACTTAATGTAGATAGTTCATATACACACGATTTAAATTTTACAATCACCGCTATATAGATAATTAAAGTAGTAGCAAAGATCATTTATCATAAAATTATCTTAAAATTGGATGTAGTTTGGCCTTTTGATCACTTATTTTTTATTTAACGGTTCAAATCATCCTACATTAAATTGACCGTAATAATGATGTCTGATTAAAATAAAATTTTGATAGTATACTATAAATATTATCAAGATCATTGTTATAAATTTTTAAATCCATCGATAGTCTCTATCTATCAGATCATCATATGGTCATTCATGGCCATCGAAATTAAATTTTATTGATCGACATAGTTAGGACTATCGAATCGAGGTAGTCTTTTGTGATAATACTTTAATGATAATTATTTAGATAATGAATGATAAAGATGTACTTTAAATTCTAAAATTATACTATATTCAAAAAAAATTATATTCAATTATAAAATACATTTGCGATCAATTTTTTGATTATAAAATATTAAAAAAATTATGATCAAAAAATCAATCATAAAATTTTTTAATTATTTTTTAATCTATAAATAAATTTGTAACTAAATTTTTTATTACAAAATATTAATTTTATGATCAAAAAATTGATTACAAAATTTTTAAATTATTTTATATTCTATATTTAAATTAAAAAATAATTAAAATATTTGATGATTGATTTTTTGGTTACTATTGGGGATAAAATAACTCTCGTTGAAGTCCTCGACCATCATTCTACTAGAATTCACTAATCTTCTTGACCACAGAATGAGTGATTTTTTCGATCTTGATCAGTGATGAATTCTGAAGATGGATGACGTCCCATATTATAAATGATGGACTCCTTCAGCAATGCTCCTTCCAGATGGACTCTTTCAGCAATGCTCTTTTGGATGGACTCCTTTAGCCATGCACTTTTCAGACGGACTCCTTCAATCGTGCTTCTTTCGGACGAACTTCTTCAGCAACACTCCATTCAGACGGACTCCTCTGGTCGTGCTACTGATAGGGACATGATGCTGTCGTTAAGATACCGTGTTTATCAGTTTAAATCCGACTTTTTTTAAAATTATGAAGAGAATAGTAAGTCGGATCGAATCCACAGAGAGACAATGATTTATTTCTAAAATCTTTGATTCTTTTATTATTATTATTATTATTTATTATTATAATTTTTTTTTAAAAAAAGAAGAGTTTTTTAAAAATTAAAGTCAAAAAATAGATTTATAAATAAAAGTAGAATTATGCAAAAATAAATTTGATACTAAGATCTACTATTTAGATCTTAGCAACTACTTGCAATAAAATTAAAAAGCAATAAAGAATAATTAATTTAAAGAGCTAGAATTGAAAAGAACAATGAAACTTTCTTTATTAAATTTAAAACTCAAATGCAGAATTTAAATACAAGAAATTAAAGAAAAAAAAACTTAGAAGGAGATTGCAGATCAGCGTAGGCGTGGAGATGGCGTAGAAGACCGGCTCTTCTTCTCAGCACTGCAGCTTTGAAGCAACCTTTAACCCAGAGCTTGGCTTCCACCCTATACCTTAGCTTCTCTTCCACCCGACCTCTCCTTTCTTAGAGGCTTAGGATCCTTTCTTATAGAGCTAGGAGGGTTGGATATTTATTTCTAAAGGCAATGTGGGACTAATTGCCTTTGTAATCATCAAAATCTGAATAAAAACAACTCTGATATGACTCTGGTAAGTCTGGTGAAATCTGGCCATTCAATAGGAATCCAACGGTCCAAAAATCATCAAAAATGGATGCGTATCAGCCCAGATCGGGTCGGATCAATTTCTGACCATTGGATCCTGCTTGATGGAGGAATTTACGCCGTTGATCGTGCGCCTGAGAGCTTGATCGCTGTCGGGAGCCTTCTGGATCGTTGGATCGAGGCTGGAATCAAGCGCTGTTGTCCGATGGCGATCCGAGTGAAATCGATAATCAAAAAAAATACTGACCGTCCGATCTTGACCGCAAACAACCACCACCGTACGATCGCGCTTTTACTGTTCCCATGGATCACGTGGATCGGTCATATCGTGCACCGCAATCAATCAGCGCCTTTTATTGACAGATGAAAAGATCAAAATGCCCTGTGAGCTGTGATGAATTTCCTATAAACCCTTTAGGGGTCTAGGTCTACCACGTGGCAGGCTCTGATTCGCTGGTGTCTGCTGAGCTGGCGGTCTACACTGTGCTGTAGACCGACTGACGGCTTTTGGGCTTGAGTCGGCTAGCTTGGATGGCTTGGCGCACCGGCTTGGTCGGCTTGGCTCGGTGTGTCTGGGCGTGCCGGCTGCTTCGGCGTGGCAGCTTGAGCCATTTGAGCCGTATATTATTTTTATTTTTATTTTTATTTTTATTTTATTTTATTTTATTTTATTTCTTTAGAAATTCATATCTTTTTCGTTTTAGCTCCGTTTTACTCAAAATTTATTTCGTTGTGATCAAAAAAATGAGCTCTTTCCATTGATAATAAAATTTTATTTTTTAATTTTTATTATTTTTTAATTAATTTTTTAATTAATAAAAATATGAATTTTTCAAAAATTATATATAAATTGATTATTAATTTTTAAAAATTAATATAAATTAATTAATAAATTAATACTTTTATTGATAAATTTATTGTACTTATCACACCCCCCAACTTAAGCTTTGCTCGTCCTCGAGTAAAGAAAGAATTTTAATTTAGATCAAGTACCATATTTCATTGAGATCTTCCTTCACAAGAATAAATCTAGGGTTTAAGATCAAAAGTTTAGATAGTATCACTAACTAAGTATTGAGTTTCAGAAGTAAATTTTATGGCAGATTAATCAGAAACTTTCTTAGAGTTCATCTAAAGATTTTCAGCACTAGTTTTGTGAATACTAACTTAGCATTTGGGTGTTGATTTAAGGGACAAATGAATCTTCTTTTATCACTTATTTTGGTTAGTTTTCTATATACTCCCAAGTTAAATGCATGAATTAAGGTAGCTTTCACACTGCTTCTTTTTTTTTTTTTTTTTTTTTAAATTATGCTGAGCATCCTGGCCTTTCCTTCATCGATTGATGTGAACTTCTACACTTGACTTAAGGTGCAGAGTTCTAGCTTAGGGCAATCCACATATACTCTATGTTTTGCACTTTTTTTTTTTTAAAAAATTTAAGCAGGTAGCTCTTTCCTTAAATTCAAGTTTCTTTAATTGAAGTATATATAAACCATCAATTTTTAGTGATAATTGAATCCTCAATTTAGCCTTATAATCAACACCTGCTGTGCTTCATTAGTGTGCATGTGCAATTAAAAGTGCTGTTAGCCTTTAAATGATCTAAGTAGGCTGCTAATGGTCTGACCAAGTAATCTGCTTCTTAACTCGCTACCATTATTAGTTAATACTTTCTAACTTTATTACTTTTTCTAGTTTATTTTGCTTAAGATTCTCTTTCCTGAAATATGGTTCATCCAAAATTTGATTATTATTATATATATATATTTTTTTATTATTTATTATATTTTTTTTTATATTTTTATTTATATATATATTTTATTATTATATATATATATATATATTTTAATTATATATATATATTATTATTATTTTTTTATTATTATATATTATTATATATATTTATTATATATATATATTTATTTTTTTTTTTCTTTTTTTTTTTGAATTTTACCCTCCAACTGAATTGACATTGTCCTCAATGGAGAGGGAAGACAAAAATAAAAGGGTGAAAATTATGTTTGTTTATTTAGATGGGTTTTGAAGCTTATAATCCTTCTCCAGCCTTTTGTGGTCCTTCTCCAACTTAGCCTAAAAAGAGACTAAAAAGAATAAATTAGATTCAAGAAGTATTGGGTTGCCTCCCAATAAGCGCTAAGTTTATTGTCTTCAGCCAGACAAAATGCAGTTTAATTCATTATGGTTCTATTAATTGTACTTGATCAATATTTCGATTTAATGATATTCCTTCGATATATGGTTTAAGCCTTTGGCCATTTACCTTAAAAAAATTTTTAGTCCTGGGATCATAGAGTTTAATTGCACCATGTGGGAATACGTGATTAACTATATAAGGTCCATCCCATCTGGATTTTAATTTTTCAGGGAATAATCGAAGCCTTGAGTTAAATAACCAGACTTGTTGATTTGGCTCAAAGGTTTTCCTTGAAATATGTTTATCATGGAAGGCTTTCATTTTCTCCTTATAAATTTTTGAATTTTCATAAGCTTCTTGCCTTAATTCTTCTAATTCACTCAATTGTAACATCCGATTGGAACCAGCTTTGTTTAAATTGAAATTTAATTATTTTATTGCCCAATATGCTTTATGTTCAAGTTCTACCAGAAGGTGACATGCTTTTCCATAGATTAATCTATAGGGAGACATTCCAATAGGGGTTTTATAAGCTGTCCTATAGGCCCATAATGCATCATCCAATCGATCTGACCAATCTTTTCGATCAGGCCTAATAGTCTTTTGTAAGATATTCTTGATTTTCCCTATTAGAGACTTCTACCTGACCACTTGTTTGCGGATGGTATGGTGTAGCTATCTTATGTGTCACCCCATATTTTCGTAATAAAGTTCGAAATTGATGATTTGTAAAATGGGTACCCCCGTCACTAATGATAGCACGTGGAAATCCGAACCTAGAAAAGATATTCTTCTGAATAAATTTTAGGACTACTTTATGATCATTGGTTCGTGTTGCTATTGCTTCAATCCATTTAGAAACATAATCGACAGCTACCAAAATGTATTCAAATCCATTGGAAGGTGGAAAAGGTCCCATAAAATCAATTCCCCATACATCAAAAATTTCTACTACTAAAATGGGGTTCAAAGGCATCATGTCTTTCTTTGAAATATTCCCTAAGGCTTGACACTTAAAACACTCCTGACTAAAAGTATGGGCATCCTTAAATAATGTTGGCCAATAAAAACCACTCTGCAATACTTTGGCCATAGTTTTTCATCCAGAAAAGTGTCCTCCACAAGCAAGAGTATGACAAAATTGTAAGATACTCCATTGTTCAGATTCAGGAACACATCTACGAATGATTTGATCAGCACAAATTCTAAAAAGCTCAGGATCTTCCCAAAAATAATATTTGATTTGAGCAAAGAATCGATCCTTTTCATTCTTAGACCAGCCATCAGGAATTTGTCCTATGACTAAGTAATTGACAATATTTGCAAACCAAGGAGTCTTTGTATGTGAAACTGTTAACAATTGTTCATCTGAAAAAGATTCTCTGATTGATACAGGTTCATTATCTTTCACTAGGATCCTAGATAGATGGTCTGCTACAACATTTTTAGATCCCTTCTTATCTCGAATTTCAATGTCAAATTCTTGTAACAGTAAAATCCATCTAATTAATCATGGTTTAGCATCTTTCTTTGAGAGCAGGTATCTCAAGGCTGAATGATCCGAGTAAATTATGATTTTTGATCCTAATAGATATGATCTAAACTTTTCTAGGGCAAACACAATGGCTAGCAACTCTTTTTCAGTGGTGGTATAATTCATTTGTGCTTCATTCAGAGTTCTACTAGCATAATAGATCACTACAGGACATTTGTTTACCCTTTGGCCTAGGACAGCTCCTATG
This sequence comes from Cocos nucifera, assembly GCA_006176705.1. Classification (NCBI taxonomy): domain Eukaryota; kingdom Viridiplantae; phylum Streptophyta; class Magnoliopsida; order Arecales; family Arecaceae; genus Cocos; species Cocos nucifera. The sequence continues at coordinate 119,877 of QRFJ01001439.1, forward strand.
GCAAAATCTGAGGCATCGCACATAATTTCAAAAGGTAGTGACCAATTAGGAGGTTGTATGATTGGAGCTTTGGTCACAGCTTCTTTTAAGATTTCATAAGCTTTAAGACAATTTTCATCAAAGTTAAAAGAAACATCCTTAGCAAGCAGATTACACAAAGGACGAGAAATTTTAGAGAACTCTTTGATGAAGCGACGATAGAATCCTACATGACCAAGAAAAGATCGAATTTGTTTGACAGAAGTGGGAGGAGGAAGTTTAGAAATTAGTTCAACTTTAGCTTTATCTACCTCAATCCCTTTCTTAGATACTATATGTCCTAAAACGATCCCTTCTTGAACCATGAAGTGGCTCTTTTCCCAGCTTAACACTAGATTAGCCTCAATACATCATTTTAATATTTTCTTCAAATTGTTGAGGCAACTCTCAAAAGATTCTCCAAAGACTGAAAAGTCATCCATGAATATTTCTAAGAAATCTCCTATCATGTCTGAAAATATTGACATCATGCACCTTTGAAAAGTTGCAGGTGCATTACATAATCCGAATGGCATTCTACGGAAAGCAAAGGTTCCATAGGGACATGTAAAGGTGGTCTTTTCCTGATCTCCTGGGTAGATTGCTACCTGATTGTATCCTGAGTATCCATCTAAAAAGCAAAAGTATTGTTGGCCTGCTAGTCTTTCTAGGATTTGATCGATAAAGGGTAAGGGAAAGTGATCTTTTCGGATGGTTGTATTGAGTTTTCTATAATCTATGCAGACACGCCACCCAGTGGAAAGTCGTGTTGGTACTAAGTTTCCATGTTCAGTGCGGACAACCGTAAGTCCAGATTTTTTTGGAACAACTTGTGTAGGACTTACCCAGTGGCTGTCAGAGATAGGATAAATAATTCCAGCATCTAACCATTTAATTACCTCTTTCTTGACTACTTCTTGCATGTTAGGGTTAAGCCGTCTTTGCATCTCTCGAGTTGGTTTGGCATTATCTTCTGTATAAATATGGTGCATGCATATTGACGGACTAATTCCTTTTAAATCGACGACGGTCCACCCTATGGCCTCCTTATATGTTTTTAGAATATTTACCAATTGGTTTTCCTGTTCAGTAGTTAAGTTGGAAGCAATTATTACTGGTAGGGTTTTCTTTGATCCTAAAAATACATACTTAAGTGATTCAGGTAAAGGTTTTAGTTCAAGTTGTGGTGGGGCCTGAATTGAAGGACGTAGTGGTTCAATTTTTCGCTTCGGGTAAGGGCTCAACTTTCACTGACCAAGGTAATGAATGTGATGGTTGAGGTGAATTAAGCAGGGCATTTACTTCCTGGGTTTGAGTTTCTTCAGTGGGTTCATCATCTTGCAGTAAATCTAAGGAGGAATTAGATTCAACTATTTCATCTATCTGATTGATTACAAAGCAGTCTTCCTCCTCTTGGGTGTACTTTGGGGTATTAAAAATATTAATTCTTACTTTTTGATTCCCAAAAGAAATGTCCATAGCTCCCATTTTACAATTGATATTGGCATTGGCAGTTGCTAAGAATGGACGTCCTAAAATTATGGGATTTTGGTTCAGCTCTTGGGATGGTTCCATGTCAAGTATGAGAAAGTCTACAGGAAAATAACATTTGTCTACTCTAACTAGAACATCCTCAATCAAACCTCGCGGTGTTTTTATAGATCTATCAGCTAATTGCAAAATGACTGATGTGGGTTTTAATTCTCCAATCCCAAATTTTTCATAAACCGAGGTTGGAAGGAGGTTTACACTAGCTCCTAAGTCTAGTAATGCTCGGTTAAAGGTTATACCTCCAATAACACATGAAATTAAGGGTGCACCAGGATCTTTCATCTTTTGAGGTATTGGATTTAACAGGACAGCACTTACATCCTCGGATAGCATAACTCTTTTGGTGGTTCGTGGCTCACGCTTTTGGGTGCAGAGTTCTTTAAGAAATTTAGCATAGGCTGGGACATGCTGAATTGCATCGAGGAGGGGTAAATTAATATGAACTTGTTTAAATAGTTCCATTAGCTCCTTGTTGCGTGTTTCTTGCTTTTTGCGAGAAGAGCCTGCTTCTAAGGCCGAAGGGAATGGGGCTTTGGGTTTATATGTCTCAGCTAATTCATCTGTTCTCTTCTTTTCTTTATCCATCTTATCAGTGTCAGTATCAGTCTTAAGCTCAGGTTCTTCTATATGATTATCCTCTTCTTCAAATTTCTCATCTTGGCTAACATCAGTATTGGCCTCTATCACCTGGTCTTGATATGGGTCCTTAAGAATCCTACCACTTCTAAGTTCAGATATTGCTTTGGCATTTTCTAATTGGGGGTTCTTAGGTGGAATGTTAGATGGATGAGTAAATCCAGGTGGTTGATAGACATTGGATGGATTATTTTTAGGATTTGCAATTGGTTGGCTTGGTAATTGACCTGGTTCTCTCCTCATGCTAGACTCAGCTAATTATCCTATTTGAGCTTCTAGCCTGGCAATTGATTGTTGTTGACTTAGAATTAATTGTTGAAGTTGATTGAATTTATCATCGGCTAGATTGGTCTGTTGATGAGGAGGTGGGTATGAGGGCTGATTATAATACATTGGTTGAGAAGACTGACTAGGTTGTCCCTTATTATAGGCATAGTTCTGGTACTGGGGCCTATTTTGATAATTTTGAACTGGTGGGATTTGAGTCTGAGCCTGAGTCTATTGTGGTTTCCAAGAGAAATTAGGATGGTTTCTCCAACCAGGATTATATGAATTTGAATATGGGTCATTAAGTGGTTTGGAGTAACCTTGAGCAGCTTGGACTTGTTCTTGGATAAGAGGTGGTAATTGTGCAGCCGTGGGACATTCGCTTACATGATGTGTTGGACTAGCACAAATAGAGCAAATCTCCTGATAATTAGAAGCTGGTGTGTATTGTGTAGGAGATTGTTGACCTAGATTTAGGAATTGATCTAATTTCTGGGCAATAAGATCGACTTTATCTAATTTTTGTGCTATTATGTTCAAGTCTGTCTTAGAATTAAGTTCTGGAGTTTTGATCTCATAAATTCCTGCCCATTTTTGTTGAGAAATTGATCTTTCATAAGAGGATAATGAAGCATGGTTAATAGAGTTTTCACTTAAGGTTTCAAATAAGGTATAAGCTTCATCCTCACTTTTGCTCATGAATGCACCTCCACAGGATGCATCAACCATCTGCTTATATTGATCTCCTAAACCTTCATAGAAAGCTTGTACAATTTGCCACTTAGATAGACCATGGTGTGGGCATTTTCTAAGAAGTTCCTTAAGTCTTTCCCATGATTCATGAATTTGTTCCCCTGGAAGCTGAGCAAATCCTGTGATGGCTCGCCTCATAGTATTGGTTCATCCTATGGGATAAAATTTCTTAAGGAATTCATGTTGCATCTCTGCCCATGTTTGAATTGTTCTTCCTAATGTGCCAAGCCAATACTTGGCTTTATCTTTTAATGAGAAAGGGAACAAGGTCAGTCTAAGGGCATCATCAGAAAAATTTTGAATTTTTACCATAGAGCAGATTTCTAAGAATTCATCCAGATGTTTGTAAGGGTCTTCATTGGCGTTCCCATAAAAAGATGGGAGCATCTGGATTGTGGTCGACTTGATCTCATAGTGGCTAGCAGGGATATCAGGTATGTGGATGCAAGTCGATGGATTGTAGGTGGAAGGAATAAAGTATTCCTTCATCTGCCTAGGTGGTTCTTCATGATTTTCAGCCATTTGATTATCTGGTCTTAAATGAATTAGTCTTTCAATTTCAGGATCTGGTTTAACTAGGTCAGGTAAAAGTGATCTTCTACCATGCATGTACTAGTGCAATTTGATATATGGTTCAAGATATATATATTTTTATTATTAAATTTTTTTTTAATAATTTTTTTTTTTATTTTTTTTAAGAAAAGAAGAGAGAAAGAAAGAAGAGGAAAAATCCTAAGGAGTCTTAAATCTGGAGATGATAGAGAGGAGTTAATTTGTGGTTTATGTTAAATGTTATTTGGCAAACAAGTTAGGCAATCAATCCTGACTAAGAGTTATCCTAGATCTAGACAGCTCCTAACTGCCAAGATCACCTTCGAGCCCTCCAAATAGAGGATTAGCCAATCAACTAGCTAGGTAAGTGTAAAGTCGGTGGGAGTCCCCCCGTTGCTTACCTTAGACACCAAATGTGCTTGGCCAGGTAAGCAAACGGAACCAATTAGAAACCACCTTCTTTCGGGCCCAATCATCCCTGAACCACTTTCCTAGACACCAGTCAAATTGATTAACCCTAACTTGGTTCAACTCTTAGGATTTCTTGTCCTATTGAGCTTGAATATCCTTAAGGGTCAATGTCTAATTGATTTTAAGAGTTAAGGTTTGGGTTAATGCAGGATGCTGGTTGGTTGTTTGTGGGCCAAGGAAGGGTGATCAAATCTCCACCTTATCTTGTTTAATGGGTTATGCCCTTAATTTAGTTTAATATGAAATATGCAAAAGAAAGAAAGAAAAAATTCCACCAAAGAGTTCTATGCAATTTAAACTAACTAATTAAATTCTAAAAAGGCTTACCTTGCCTCCAGCAATCACCAAAAAAAAAAAAAGAATAAAAACTAATATGATGGATGCTCTAAACAATTAAGGTTTCTAATCTTGTGATGAGATTTTTAATTTAAAAAAAATAAAGCAAATATTAAAAATAAGAAAAGAGATTTAGGGTTTAGGAATGATCTCACCTAATAGGATTGAGAGTTTTGTTCGTGCCCTAATCTTTCTTGTTCTTTTTTTTCTATTTTTTTATAAAATAAATAAGAAAAATAATTAGTAGGTAGTAAAAAAAAATTAAAAAAATAAAAAAATTTTAATTTTTATACCTCCCCAGCAATGGCACCAAAAACTTGATAGGGACACGATGCCGTCGTTAAAACACCGTGTTTATCAGTTTAAATCCGACTTTTTTTAAAATTATGAAGAGAATAGTAAGTCGGATCGAATCCATAGAGAGGCAATGATTTATTTCTAAAATCTTTGATTCTTTTATTATTATTATTATTATTATTACTTTTTATTATTATAATTTTTTTTAAAGAAAAGAAAAGAAGAGTTTTTTAAAAATTAAAGTCAAAAAATAGATTTATAAATAAAAGTAGAATTATACAAAAATAAATTTGATACTAAGATCTACTATTTAGATCTTAGCAACTACTTGCAATAAAATTAAAAAGCAATAAAGAATAATTAATTTAAAGAGATAGAATTGAAAAGAACAATGAAATTTTCTTTATTAAATTTAAAACTCAAATGCAGAATTTAAATATAAGAAATTAAAGAAAAAAAACTTAGAAGGAGATTGCAGATCAGCGTAGGCATGGAGATGGCGTAGAAGACCGACTCTTCTTCTCAGCACTGTAGCTTTGAAGCAACCTTTAACCCAAAGCTTGGCTTCCATCCTGTACCTTAGCTTCTCTTCCACCCGACCTCTCCTTTCTTAAAGGCTTAGGATCTTTTTTATAGAGCTAGAAGAGTTGGATATTTATTTCTAAAGGCAATGTGGGACTAATTGCCTTTATAATCATCAAAATTTGAATAAAATCTGAATAAAAGCAACTCTGATATGACTCTGATAAGTCTGATGAAATCTGACCATTCAATAGGAATCCAACGGTCCAAAAATCATCAAAAATGGATGCATATCAGCCCAGATCAGGTCGGATCAATTTTTAACCATTGGATCATGCTTGATGGAGGAATTTATGCCGTTGATCGCACGCTTGAGAGTTTGATCGCCGTCGGGAGCCTTCTGGACCGTTGGATCAAGGCTGGAATCAAGCGCTGCCGTCCGATGATGATCCAAGTGAAATTGGTAATCGAAAAAAATGCTGACCGTCCGATCTTGACCGCAAACAACCACCACCGCACGATCACGCTTTTACTGTTCCCATGGACCACGTGGACCGGCCATATCGTGCACCGCAACCAATCAGCGCCTTTTATTGATAGATGAAAAGACCAAAATACCCTATGAGCCATGATGAATTTCTTGTAAACCCTTTAGGGGTCTAAGTCTACCACGTGGTAGGCTCTGATTTGCTGGTGTCTGCTGAGCTGGCGGTCTACACTGTGCTGTAGACCGATTGACGGCTTCTGGGCTTGAGTCGGCTAGCTTGGATGGCTTAGCGCACTGGCTTGGTCGGCTTGGCTCGGCGCATCTGGACGCACCGGCTGCTTCGGCGTGGCGGCTTGAGCCGTTTGAGCCGTATGTTATTTTTTATTTTATTTTTATTTTTATTTTATTTTATTTTATTTCTTTAGAAATTCATATCTTTTCTGTTTTAGCTCCGTTTTACTCAAAATTTATTTTGTTGTGATCAAAAAAATGAGCTCTTTCCACTAATAATAAAATTTTATTTTTTAATTTTTATTATTTTTTAATTAATTTTTTAATTAATGAAAATATGAATTTTTTAAAAATTATATATAAATTGATTAATAATTTTTAAAAATTAATATAAATTAATTAATAAATTAATACTTTTATTGATGAATTTATTGTACTTATCAGCTACTCCAGTCGGACTCAATCAGAAAGGGCCTACTTATAGATGACCTAGAATATCGCCAAACTTCTCGAAGCCATAGGAGGCCGCTTTGATGGACTTCAACTAGATGCTGGTTCACTATATGCTGATTGACTCTCAAGCTCGATCGGTTAATCCTAAACGTAACTCGCCAACACCCATAATCAATCAGTAAGCATAGCGATCCCTAGTCTCTATCTGAACTTCCTCAAATAGATCAAACTACTTGCAAATCACGACAAACAATAACTCATCCTCCATAACAAACTCGACGTGGCCTGAGCGGTCCACTATCAGACGGTTATGGCTATCACCATTAGTTTATTATATGCTTCATCTATAAAAAGAATCCTCCAGATGCATTTTTCTCTAAACTCTCTTCTCTTCCATTACTCTGCTTTTCTATTTCCTGAGCATTCCATTCCAGTTAGTCAGAAAATTAATTTAAGTATCGGAGGATCCTGCCAAAGCTATCCACCTTCACTTTGGATTTTGTTTTGTAGGTCCTGTCAGTGGCCTCGTCTTTCCAACTCTAGCTACCTTCGGCATCCTCATAAATTTCTGCACCAATAGGATTGGTGCTAGAGGAAGGGCCTTTGAGCCCTTATTCTAAAAGGAGTGCCCAGTCAATCCTATCAGCCTCCTTTGTCTCCTAATTTTTTGAATCTATTTTCATCTAATCTTTTTTTGCTCTAGAAATGCTCCCGAAGAGGACAACCATCCGACGGTCTACTGCTTCCGCTGTCAGATCCAAGTCAGATCTGCCTATCCTGACTCCATCACTGGCACCTCAACCTCCTCTACCAACGGCTATGATGGATCCAAAGTAGCTAAATCTATTGATACAGTAGGTTCGAGGACTCACTGAGATGGTGTAGGCTATGCAGCAACCCCCAGCAGCCGCCTAGTCAGAGAGATTGTTGTGAACTTTTGAAGTTATAATCGCAAGCGCATGGTGTGTAGAGTAGCACGTCCAGCGAGTACGGATTGATCCCATGAGGAAATGGTGTTTAAACTATGTCTAAACTCCTGCTAAGGCGAGGTCCAATAGGAATGATCACAAGTTATTGAAATATAGAAGGAATAAATAATGTAAAAGCCTAAGGTTTTTGAATCCACTAGACCAATATTTTAGAAAACCTTTTCTACTGATCTCCCTAATGATATCCTCCAAATTTCTTTCTTTGTATCAACCAAGTATGGATTATGAAGAGATTAAAACTTAACTATAACCCATCAAGGTTTTACAAGAAAGAAAAAAATAGAATATAAGTATTGTTGAGCCTTCTTTCTTTGTCCTTCTTGCACTGAATCAAATATAAACTATAAAAGGATTGAAACCCAATAATAGTTCATTAAGTTTCTGGGCAAGAATTGAAAAAGAAGAAAGGTCTTCTTTTAAAATTAAGATAAGAGATCCTAAGAGGGGATAATTCTAATCATGGTCTAGCTTCATCGCCAACCCTAGAGGGTTGCTTAGCTAGCCATGATTCAAAAATTCTAAAATAAAAAAAAAATAAAATTAAAAATAATCTCTAACTACTTGCCGAAGATGGATTAAATATGCATAAATTAAACTATCCTAGTTGCTGGAATTAAAAGCTGCATGAAATAAATTGAATCAAAATACTAAAAATTTATTTCTAATAAAAACTAATTACAAAAAATTCAACTCCTAAGCCACAAATCAGGCTTGGAGTTGGAACAAGAAGAAAAAAAATATAGAAATTAAAATAAACTCTCAGATTGGCTCTCCGCTTTCTGGAGAAAAATGGATAGAACTAGAATAGATTGGAATGGGGTTGCCACCACTACTCCCGAAAAATTCCTCTCTAATGGAAGTGGAATGGCAGCGATGAAATAAGATGGCTGGGAAAATTCTCTGATAAAAGTCTCCCCCGCTCCTTCCTTGCTGCCTTCTTTTTAAAGAGGAAGAATGATGCATTCATGCCATGTTTATTTCTTCCGTTCCTTCTATTCTGCATGAGACATCGACCAATAAATCCCTCCGACCTCTTTTAAATTTCAACTCAGAAGATTAAAATTATTCCTTTCATGGTGAAATCAAACTCTTCTCTCTGCATCTACGTCGCACCTACTTCCAAGTTTATCCATCTCCATTTCAAACTTTTGCATTCATTCCGACCAAGTCAACACTTCTGTGGAGCTTGGATTGATGACCATGAGGAGCCTCTCAAGCGTTGGGCAATGGTGAGATGGCTAAAGATGGAATGCCCGACGGTGGGTGGCTCTCGGACTTGCGGTGGTAGAGCGACGACCAACGATGGCTATGGGGAGGTGACGGCCATGGTAACTTGCTGTGAGCTTGGAATGGTTGGCCGTGGGATGGATTCAATAACAGGAAGCTCTGGTGGGATGCAGCGATTGGTTTGAAGAACTCTGGCGACCATTAATGGCCGTCGTTGCTTGGTCGGATGCAGAGAAGAAAGGGGGAAAGGGTGGCTTTTTTCAGTATCTTTGATAGATTCTGATAAGGTGGCGACCACCAGCGGCGAGGGCGGCGGTTGGCAGTGGCGACGGTTGGTCGGCCAGTACACATGGAGGCAACGATAGGGGCTGATATGGGTGAACTTGGATACTCTGCCAGCAAGGAGGAAGAAGGGGTGCAGTGGCATGGTGATGGCTTGATCCATTGAAGAAGATGACAGTGGGATGAGGAAAACTCAATCTCAGACCAGCAAGTAGCTCCTTATCAAGTTCCAATAAATCAAACTCTCGGTGGTTGAAATGTTGAAAGAAAAAACTGTCCCTTTCTTGAATTTTTTCTGACGATCGGTAAGGTGGATGGAGGCAAGGTGCTGGCAGCAAATTTTCGACATCGAGGAAGAAAATGATGATTTTTTGGAGGTGATCGAATGGTTGGATTGGCCTATGGTCCACGACCCTATTCCGTGGACCAACAACCATGAAGATTGAAGGTTGAAGGTTGAAGGTTAGGGATGACTGCTTTGAAATCCATGCAAGAATTGGTCTTCTAACTTCGTTTGACCTTCGATTTCAGTTCCGATCGTACCGTTGGAATCCTGGAAGCCTGCTCTTCGTGTTGGCACATGCTTTCATTCAAAACACTTCATAAAAATATCAATTTTAATTAAATAAGTTAATTTGATATATAAATTAATCCACTTATATTTAATTTTTATGCATTTATCATTCCTTCCAACTTGAATCTTACTCGTTCTCGAGTAAAGATAATTTAAGAAAGGCTACCAAAAACTTCTAATATCATACATAAGTGTACTGGACTTAAAGGTTGTTCTTATATCCTTTTTATAAGTAGAAGATTTTCCATTAGATTGTAGATGAAACAAGTCATTGGGGTATTAATAGCCTCAAGTAAATTAGTAAAGTATAAACTCCTCATTTTTCAAGGATAGTTCTTGACCAACTCCTACTATTATTTCTGAATCCTCTACTCCATTAGAGTGGTGAGATATTATTTTTATGCAAGTAAGTTTCTCTTATTATTATTATTATTATTATTATTAATTTTTAATTTTTTTTAAATGTATAGACCATGTAATGTCTTAATCTCTTAAGCTTTCTATCTGATCCTTGTAACAAATTTTCGACTAATGTCTCCCAGACCAGTTGGCCTTAGGGCACTAGGTGTAGAACATCCCTCAGGATTACTAGCTTGAGTCAGAAAGGCTACAGATCAAAGTTGGTTGCATAGCAAAGTTTCTTCATACCTCCACTTTTTGACGCGAGACTCAACGCTTACTTAGGCGAGGAGGCCCAGTTACTCGGTGAAATAATGTTTAAAATTTGCTTTTATTATCTCTCTTTTTATTTTTATTTTTATTTTTATTATAATAAAGAAAACTTTGCATTACTAATACCTACACATATCCAAGAAATATATTCTTCTTTGATGCAAATAGGAGGATTGGGATTATCCGAGAACTGATTTCATTCTTACTTGCCCTCTTTACTTGAGTCTATTAATATTTTGCCCCTCATCATTTTATAAATTATCTAGACTGTTCAATCAATTACTTATCAAAAGTGTGTGATTTAACCTAAGTCCAAGATTGACAAGTGTAAGATTAAGAAGGTAAGGATAGCATCCAATTATTTACTTATTTTGCTTATTATTCTCCCAAGAAAATAATTTCTAATTATAAGCATGATATGGTATAAAAGGGAACAAGGACACCTGAGGAAGAATTTTCTTGAGCTCTCCCCCCAACTTAACCAATGGAGCTTATTTGATCAGATAATGCTAAAAAAAACTAATTAAAAAGAAAGAAGCTGGGTTGCCTCCTGGAGCGCTAAATTTAAAGTTTTTAGCCAGACTAAATAGTGATAATAGACTAACCGAGATATGTTGGTTCATAAAGAACCATGGCTTCCTCCATAGATTCTGTGGGTAATTCCAAGAATAGTTTCAATCGTTGACTATTAACTTTGAAAACAACACCATTGCTTGGGTTTTCAATCTCTACAGTCCCGTATGGGAAGACTTTTTTAACAAAGAAAGGTTCTGTCCATCTAGATCTAAGCTTTTCAGAAAAAAGATGTAACCTTGAATTATACAAAAGAACTTTTTGTCCAGGAGTAAAAGATTTTCTATGAATTGATTAATCATGAAATACTTTCATCCATTCCTTGTATACCTTGGCATTCTCGTAAGCTTCATTTCTCAGTTCTTCTAATTCACTGATCTGAAGCTTCCTATAGTTTCCGACTACGTCTAGGTCCATATTTAATTTCTTTATTGCCTATATGGCTTTATGTTCTAACTTAACAGGCAAGTGACATGGTTTTCCAAACACAATCCTATAAGAAGACATTCCTAGGTTGGTCTTGTAGGCAGTGCGGTAAGCCCAAAGTGCATCAACTAATTTCACAGACCAATCCTTCCTATTGGTATTAACGGTTTTCTTCAAGATTTGTTTGATTTGTCTATTGGATACTTCAACTTGCCCACTAGTCTGAGGATGATATGGTATGGCCAACTTGTGGGTAACATTATATTTCTTCATTAATGCGGTAAAGGGTTGATTGTAAAAATATGTTCTCCGATCACTAATGATTGCTCTAGGAGTACCAAAGCGAGAGAGGTTATTTCCTTAAGAAATTTAATGACCACTTTGCTATCATTGGACTTACATGGAATAGCTTCTATCCACTTGAAAACATAATCAACAGCCATTAAGATATACTCATTTTCAAAGGAATTCAGAAATGGTCCCATAAAATCAACTCCCCATACATTAAAAATTTCAACTACCAAGATTGGATTGAGTGGCATCATATCTCTCTTTATAATCTGACCCATTTGTTGGCATCGATCCCAACTTTTATAGTACACATGTGCATCCTTAAATAAATTAGGCCAATAAAATCTACATTGAAGTACTTTGGTAGCAGTCTTCTTAGATGCAAAATGACCACCACATGCTTGGTCATGACAAAATGATAGAATACTTTTAACCTCATTATTAGGGACACACCTCCTAATGATCTGATCAGGACACTGTTTAAATAGATATGGATCATCCCAAATAAAATACTTTACTTGGAAAAAGAATTTATGTTTATCCTGACTAGTCCAATGAGAAGGCACTTTACCAATGGCTAAATAATTCACAATATCCGCATACCAAGGTTCAATGGACACCGACATGAGTTGTTCATCTAGAAAATACTCATTGACAAGTGGTTCATTAGATGGCGCAACTATGATTCAGGATAAGTGATCAGCAACTGCATTCTCTATCCCTTTCTTGTCCTTAATTTTTAGGTCAAATTCTTGAAGGAGCAAGATCCATCGAATTAAACGTGCTTTAGCATCTTTCTTTGCTAGGAGATGTCTAATGGCTGAGTGATCAGTATAGACAATAATATGAGATCCAACCAAATAGGATCTGAATTTTTCTAGGATAAAGACAACAACTAAGAATTTCTTCTCCATGATGGTGTAATTAAGCTGCGCATCATTTAATGTTTTGCTTGCATAATAAATAACTCTTGACAACTTGTTAATTTTTTGACCTAAGACTATACCTACAGCATGATCAAATGCATCGCATATGAGCTCAAAAGATTTGATCCAGATAGGTGGATGAATGATGAGGGCTGAACTGAGTGCCTTTTTAAGAAATTCAAAAGACTCAAGGCACTTAGAAGTAAACTTAAATTTTGCTTCTTTTGCTAACAAGTTCGTCAAAGGGCGAGCCACTTTGTTAAAATCGGATATGAACCTTCTATAAAATCTAGCATATCCTAAAAATGAATGAATTTTTTTAACAATCTTGGGTGGTGGAACACTTGCAATCAGGTCAACTTTGGTCTTATCAACTTCTATTCCTTTCTTTGAAATTACATGGCCAAGAACTATACTTTCTCTGACCATGAATTGACATTTTTTTCAATTAAGAACTAAATGCTTCTTCTTACATCTTTCTAGAACAAGTCTTAGATGGTTTAAGCATTCAGAGAAGGTAGGTCCAAAGATAGAAAAGTCATCCATAAAAATTTCTAAAAATCATTCAATCATATCAAAAAACATGCTGATCATACATCTCTGGAGGGTTGTTGGAGCATTACATAGTCCAAAGGGCATACGCCTATAAGCAAAGGTTTCGAATGGGTAGGTGAATGTGGTCTTTTTTTGATCTTCAGGGGCTATGGGGATCTGATTATAACCGGAGTATCCATCTAGAAAATAGTAAAATTCTTGTCCGGCTAACTTTTCCAACATTTGATCAATAAATGATAAAGAAAAGTGATCTTTTCTTGTAGCTGCATTCAATTTTCTATAATCTATACAGACCCTCCACTCCATTTGGGTCCTAGTTGGGATAAGTTCATCAGCTTCATTCTAGACTACCGTTATTTCAGATTTCTTCGGTACCACTTATACAGGGCTTACCCATGAACTATCAAAAATGGGATAAATAATTTCATTATCCAACAACTTCAGAATTTTCTTTTTGACTACATTCTTCATGGCTGGGTTCAATCTTCTTTGGGCATCTTGAGTTGGTTTAGCCTCTTCCTCTAGGTGTATCCTATATTGAACTATGGAAGAGCTTATTCCTTTAATGTCTGCCATGGTCCAGCCTATTGCTTCTTGGTTTTCTCTTAAGACTGCTAATAATTTCTCCTCTTGGTTAGGATTCAGGTCTAATGCAATAATTACAGGCAAGGTTTTCTTTGGACCTAAATATACATACTTGTGGTACTCAGGGAGGGGTTTCAACTCTACTTTGGGTGCCTCTTCTTTTGATGACTCAGGTGATGGTTTAATCATTTCTATGAGTGGTTCAGTGGGAGGTTCCCATCTCTGGCCATTTTTATTATCTCCAAGTATTTTATCTAGATTCTCATATTCATGGGTTGGCCAGATACTAGATTCAAAATCGACTTTCTCATCGCTAATGTCTATGGGTTTATAAATTTCATCTTGGACTATACTTATATTAGCATGCTTGGTAGATTCTTATTTCAAATTGAAAATATTCAGCTCGATAGTCATATTTTCAAAAGATAGTTTCATAAGTCCATTCTGACAATTGATTTCAGCATTAGCAGTAGCTAGGAATGGTCTTCCTAAAATCACTGGTATTTGACCCTTAGGATTTGATATTGTCTCAGTCTCCAAAATGATAAAATCAACTGAAAAGATAAAATTTCCAACCTTAATCAAAACATCTTCTACCATTTCCTTGGGGATCCTAAAAGATTGGTCTGCTAATTGTAATGTGATTTCTATTGGCTGAAGCTTTTCCAATCCTAATTGCTCATAAATTGAATAGAGCAAAATATTTACACTAGTCCCTAAATCAAGTAATGCCTTCTCAATGTGGGTTTCTCCTATGACACATGAAATTGTTGGAGACCCTGGGTCCTTGTACTTTATAGACATATGACTTAACAAATATGAACTCACACTTGCTGCTAAGAAAGCTCTCTTTGATACATTAGTCATCTTTTTCTTGGTGCGCAGGTCTTTTAAGAAATTGGCATAAGTCGAAACTTGTTGGATCATGTCTAGTAGAAAAATATTTACTTAAACTTGCTTAAATATCTCTAACATTTTGTCTAAATATTTTGATTATTTATTAGACCTTAATCAATTCGAAAAAGAAGCTCTAGAGATTGTGGGCATCTGGTTTGGTGCACTATCAGTTTCAGAAGCTTGAGTTTGTAAGATAGATTGTTCATTGGGTGGCTCAACAGACTCAGCACTCAAGTCTTCTCAAGTGTCAGGTCTATTTACTTTATTATCCACTTATTTTTTTGATCTTAAGAAATGAATAGCATTAACTTGATTAACCTAATTTCTTTGGGATGGTCTACCATTTTGATTCCTTGGGTTGGGCTCAGGTTGGCTGGGTAGCCTACCTCATTCACGTTCACTTATAGTAGATGCTAGCTGACTCACTTGCATTTCCAAGTGGGCTATGACCTGAGAATTTGAATTCAGAATTTTGGTCCGTGGTTTGCATAAAATTGCTTAAGGTGGCATTGATGTCAGCATTAGATTTGGCTAGGGCTTCCAGGCTTTTCTCTAAAGAACTAAGTTTCTTTTCATTAATATTAAAGCTTGATGGTGATAGGGTGTTTATCATAGGATTAGGCCTTAGATTCTGCTGATTGAAACTTGGACTGTCTACATTTAGATTTTGTGACCATGAAAAATTTGGATGATTCCTCCAACCTGAGTTATAAGTGGGTGCATAAAGATTGTTCAACGATATCTGATATGTGGCATTCACTTGTGCACATCCATTATTTAATTGGTTCATTGGGAGGGGACATTCCTCAAGGACATGGTCTGGTGCATTGCATCCATTGCACATGGGTGCAGACACTTGGTTCACACTGGTTGATCTCTGAAGTCACTGGCTGATCTCTCAAAGTTGCAATTTTGGCTTCTGCAGCTAGGGAGGTTTGAATTTGGTATATTTCACCTCTTGAAGGTGTAGATTTTTTTGGTTTCCTAGTTGTTTCCTATTGTAAACTTTTTTCGGCTAGGTCTTCTAGAAATTGCTAAGCTTCATTTGGTTCTTTGTACATAAATTATCCTTGGCACATGGACTCTAGTATTGTTTGGAAATTTGAATCTAATCCTTCATAAATTATTTGGTATAGCCTCCAAGTTTCTATTCCATGGTGTGGGCATTGGGTCAAGAGGTTTTTGAATCGATCAAAGTATTTTCAAAATGATTCACCAGCTAGTTGATAGAATTGATTTATTTCATTTCTAATTCTAGCTGTTTTATGATGAGAAAAATATTTTTTCAAGAATATTCTCACAAAGCACTTTCAGTTCATGATAGATTGATTTGGAAGACTATAAAGCCACTTTTTGGCATTATCCTTAAGGGCAAAATTGATTAATCTCAGTTTGATTTCATCCTCTGACAATTGTTGTGGTTTTATGGTTGCACAAACCTCTTCAAATTTCTTAATGAATATATATGCATCCTCTATTCCCATGAATTTTGGAAGCATGTTAATGATTTGAGGTTTAATTTTAAAGTTGTTTGCTGTGGGTTGGGACAACCTGATGCAAGAGGGTTGGACAGAACCAATTGGATAACATAAGTCCTTAAGGATTTGAGGCTGAGGCTGATTTGCTAAATCCATTGTGGATGTTGAAGTTGTAGGATCTAAAATAGGAACTAAATCTGTTTTGACTAGTCGACCTAAAATCCTTCTCTACATGGGTGTTGGAGAATTCACTATATTCTCAATGTCCTCAATCTTTTTTTTCTTTTTTTATTTTATTTTATTTTTTTTTACTCTTTTTTTTAAGTTCTAAGTTAATTCAACCTTTTCATACCCTAGGACAACGATGCAACATAACTTTCCATTATGCCAGGGTAACCTTATGTTAGGGCAATAGAGATTGAAAATATCTAAAGTAAAAATTTTTATCTTCAAACAAGTTTCAAATAAATTAATCCTAACCTAAGATCAGCCTAGACCTAAACAGCTCCTAACTGTTCCAAGTTAGCCTTCGAGCACTCTAAGTTTAACCAATTCACTAAATTGGCCAGGTAAGTGTAAGATTGGCGAGGGTCCCCCCGTTGCTTTCCTTAGATACCAATTAGATTGGCCAGGTTAGCGAATGGAACCAATTAAAGAATTGTCTTTCTTCGAAACTTAATCCCTGAACCATTTTTCTAGACACCAATTCAATGATTGAATCTAGCTTGGTATAACTCTTAGGTGTACTTGTCCTAATGAGCTCGAATGTCCCTAGGATCAGTGTCTAATTAATTTTAGTTAAGGCTTAGGTTAATGCAAATGAGGGAGTCTTGTTTGTGGGCTAAGGGAGGGTGATGAAATTTCCACCTTATCTTATTAAGGTCTGTGCCCTTAAAATGATTTAAAAATGCTATACACAATCAAAAGAGATCAAACAAATTTAAAGGAAGAACTAAACTAAACTAAAATTATGATAAAATTGTTAATAGACTAATTTAAACTATGTACCTGGCTTCCAGCACTCACCAACTAAAAAAAAAAAGAATAGATCAAATTAAAGCAAGAATTTAAAACATAATTTAAAATAAACTAGCTTTCCCTGGCAATGGTGCCAAAAATTTGTTGTGAACTTTTGAAGTTATAACCGCAAGCGCACGGTGTGCAGAGTAGCACGTCCAGCGAGTACGAATTGATTCCACGAGGAAACAATGTCTAAACTATGTCTAAACACCTACTCAAACGAGGTCCAACAAGAATGATCATAAGTTAATGAAATATAGAAGGAATAAATAATGTAAAAGCCTAAGGTTTTTGAATCCACTAGACTAATGTTTTAGAAAACCTTTTCTACTGATCTCCCTAATAATATCCTCCAAATTCCTTTCTTTGTATCAACCAAGTATGGATTATGAAGAGATTAAAACTCAACTATAACCCATCAAGATTTTACAAGAAAGAAAAGAATAGAATATAAGTATTGTTGAGCCTTCTTTCTTTGCCCTTCTTGCACTGAATCAAATATGAACTATAAAGGGATTGAAACCCAATAATAGTTCATTAAGTTCCTTAGCAAGAATTTAAAAAGAAGAAAGGTCTCCTTTTAAAATTAAGATGAGAGATCCTAAGAGAAGATACTTCTACTCATGGTCTAGTTTCATTGCCAACCCTAGAGGGTTGCTTAGCTAGCCATGATTTGAAAACTCTAAAATAAAAAAAAAAAAAAATTTGAAAATAATATTTAACTACTTACTGAAGATAGATTAAATATGCATAAATTAAACTATCCTAGTTGCTGAAATTAAAAGCTGCATGAAATAAATTGAACCAGAATACTAAAAATTTATTTCTAATAAAAACTAATTGTAGAAAATTTAACTCCTAAGCCACAGATCAGGCTTAGAGTTGGAACAAGAAGAAAAAAAATTCAAAAATTAAAATAAACTCTCAGATTGGCTCTCCGATTTCTGGGGAAGAATGGATAGAACTAGAATAGATTGGAATGGGGTTGCAACCACTACTCTTAAAAAATTGCTCTCTGATGGAAGTGGAATGGCAGTGATGAAATAAGATGGTTGGAAAATTTTTTCGATAAAAGTCTCCCTGCTCCTTCCTTGCTACCTTCTTTTTAAAGAGGAAGAATGATGCGTTCATGCCGTGTTTGTTTCTTCTGTTCCTTCTATTCCATACGAGATGTCGACCAATAAATTCCTCTGACCTCTTTTAAATTTCAACTCGAAAGATTGAAACTGTTCCTTTCATGGTGAAATCAAACTTTTCTCTCTGCGTCTACATCACACCTGCTTCCAAGTTTATCCATCTCCATTTCAAACTTCCACGTTCATTCTGATCAAGTCGACACTTCTGTGGAGCTTGGGCTGATGACCGTAAGGAGCCTTTCAGGTGTTGGGCAATGGTGAGATGGCTAAGGGTGGAATGCTTGGTGGTGGGTGGCTCTCGGACTTGCGGTGGTAGAGTGATGACGAACGATGGCTATGGGGAGGTGACGACCATGGTGACTTGCTATGAGCTTGGAATGATTGGCCGTGGGATGGATTCGACAATAGGAAGCTCCGATGGGATGCAGCGATTGGTTTGAAAAACTCCAGTGACCATTAATGGCCACCGTTTCTTGGTCGGATGCAAAAAAGAAAGGAAAAAAAGGTGGCTCTTTCCAGCATCTTCGATAGATTCCGATGAGGTGGCAACCACCGACGGTGAGGGTGACAGTTGGTAGTGGCGACGGTTGGCTAGTCAGTACACATGGAGGCAGCGACAGGGGCTAATACGATGAACTTGGATGCTCTGCTAGCAAGGAGGAAGAAGGGGTGCTGTGGCATGGTGATGGCTTGATCCATTGAAGAAGATGACAGTGGGATGAGGAAAACTCAATCTCAGGCCAGCAAATAGCTCCATATCAAGTTCCAATAAATCAAACTCTCTATGGTTGAAATATTGAAAGAAAAGAAACTGTCCCTTTCTTGAATTTTTTTTTGGTGATCGGCAAGGTGGATGGAGGCGAGGTGCTGGCAGCAAGTTTTCGATACTGAGGAGAGCAAATGGCGATTTTTCGAAGATGATCGAACGTTCGGATTGGCTTGTGGTCCATGGCCCTATTCCGTGGACCAACAGTCATGGAGGTTGAAGGTTGAAAGTTAGGGATGACTGCTTTGAAATCCATGCAAGAACTGATTTTCTGACTTTGTTTGGCCTCCGATTTCAGTTTCAATCATACCATTAGAATCCTGGAAGCCTACTCTTCGTGTTGGCACATGCTTTCATTCAAAATACTACATAAAAGTATCAATTTTAATTAAATAAGTTAATTTGATATATAAATTAATCCACTTATATTTAATTTTTATGCATTTATCAGAGACCTCTGCCAGAACTTCAAGAACCAGCGCAGAAAAGGGCAACCTGGGTCAACAGGCCTGTAACCCCCGAGAAGAAAAAGTAGAGAGCAAGGAGCCCCTACTCCGATCATGATTTTTTTCCAAAGGAGACTTTTCTATCTATAGTCGATAGCTCTCTGAGATCTACGATCGAGATGACACTCTCAATCAAAAGCTTGAAGACATGAATTGGCGGATTGAGGAGCTCTGCCATGCCGTCCCAATCCATCATGATGATATCTACACCGATCCCTCCTTTTCTATCAAAATCATGTAGGAGCTCATCTCGTCGAACTTCAAACTCTCCCAATTCGAGAGTTATGATGGAACTTCTGATCCGGTCGACTATCTTGAGATCTTTCGGATGATGATACTATTTCACAATGCATCAGACGCCATTTTATGTCGAGCTTTCTTATTTATCCTAAAGAGAGCAGCAAAAAATTGATACTCGAGCCTCAAGTTGGGTACGATCTTCTCTTTTGACCAAATGAGCTATCAGTTTGCCACTTATTTCATAAGCAGCCGACGTTCAAAATGAGGTTCGGACTCCCTCATCAACATAAAGTAGAAAGAAGGAAAGTCCATTTGAGCTTATGTCAGCTACTTCAATGCTGCTACGCTGGAGGTTCAGAACTTGGACCAATCTGTAGCTATGGCCATGTTGAAAGACGGTATTCAGAAGAATAATCTTCTATCTTCCTTGAAAAGAAAGTATCTCAAAAATTTTGCTGATATGCTGGTCTGGGATGAAGGTTATGCCCGAGTTAAGGAGGCCTTCAAATTGAAGGATGATAAAGCCGCAAGAGAGCGGCAGATGGATAAATCCAGCAAGCCCGTTCCTGAAGAAAAGTCAAGTGAAGCTCGACCGTGCTCTTGAACTCCTTTCGAGCATAGATAAGTCCAAACTCCTCCTCGAGCTCGTCAATAGGAAAGTCTGGATCGAAGAATCTGACGGCACTCCCCTTCTAGAAGATTCAATAACTATGCTCCCTTAAATGCCTCAAAGACCCAAGTGCTAATGGAGATAAGAAAATAGTTGCCAGGGCAGGAAAGGATGTGGACTCACCCAACTAAGTACAATCCCAATAAGTACTACCTTTATCATCATGACCATGGTCACAATACTGAAGAATGTATCCAGCTCCAGCACTAATCAGAAGAGGTCAGCTAGATCAGTTTATCAAGCACCGACTAGAGAGAAGAGAAGATTGTCCAAGAGCTCTACCGCAGCCCAAACCATCTTGGAGGGATGAACCACAAGAAGATCGGCCTCCTCTTGGAATCATCAACACTATTAGCAGGGGATATCGATGGGGGGAAGCAGTGAGTCGATAGAGCTAGTAAAGAAGTAGTGGACTGAAGAATCCATCACCTTCACCTAAGAAGATGCTCAGAGAGTTCAACTTTTGCATAATGACGTGGTTATAGTTACTTTACATATTACTGATTATGATGTACGCCGCATTTTAATTGATAATGGAAGCTTTATTGATGTCTTATTTTACAATGCTTTTTCTAAAATATCCATATCTCATAGTAGGATGGATCCGATGAATTCTCCATTAGTAAGATTCATAGATGATGTAGTGCTAGTGAAAGAAATAATAACATTATTAGTGGTAGCAGGTCGGTATCCAAAGCAATCTAGAGCTTAAGTCAATTTTTTTGTAGTCAAAGTCTCTTCTATCTATAATGCAATCCTTGGCCGACCTAGTTTGAATGCACTCTGGGTTGTGGTTTTAACTTATTACCTAAAAATGAAGTTTTCGATGAAGCATGGAGTCGAAAAGGTCAGAGGAGATCAGGCACTAGCTCGGCACTGCTATAATATTGCCCTACAAGAAGAAACATAAGCAGATCTTTATCCAATAGATGGACTTGACGTCCATGATGACCTATCTGAAGAAAAAGGGGAACCCATCGATGACCTAGAGGAGGTTTCTTCGAATGATGGAAATAAAGAACACACTATAAAGATCGACTTGAATCTGAAAGGAGAAGTTAGAAAGTAGCTCGATATCTTCTTGCAAAGGAATGCTAATATTTTCATCTGGGTGCCTGCAGATATGCCCGAGATTGATGCAGAAGTAATGAAAAATCATCTGAGTGTGGACCTTAAGCATCGACTAGTAAAGTAGAAAAAGCATAGTTTCGCATCAGAGAGGTAGAAGGCTATTATGGACAAGGTTGACAAGCTCCTCAAGGTAGAATTCATTCGGAAAGTGCTCTATCTGGATTGAATCGCAAATGTCGTTCTTGTTAAAATACCAAATGGTAAATGGAGGATGTGCATAGACTTCACAGACCTAAGCACAGCTTGCCCAAAAGATGGCTATCCTCTGTCCAAGATTGATCAACTAGTGGACGCAACTTCAGGTCATGAACTCCTCACCTTCATGGATGCTTTTTTCGGCTATAACCAAATTCGAATGGCCCTAGAGGATGAGGAAAAGACTACTTTTATTACTGATCATGGTCTTTATTATTATAGGATCATGTCCTTTAGACTTAAAAATATGGATGCGACTTATCAGTACCTGGTGAATAAGATCTTCAAGGAGCAGATTGACCAAAACATGAAAGTCTATATAGATGACATGCTAGTTAAAAGCCGATCTTCACTAAATCATATTACCAATCTTGAAGAGACCTTTAGCATCCTCCAGAAGTATAAAATAAAGCTAAATCCTACAAAATGCACTTTCAGAGTAATCTTAGGAAAGTTTCTAGGATTCATGGTATCAAGGCATGGCATTGAAGCCAACCTAGAGAAGATCAAAGTCATCTAAGAGATGACTATCCTAAAAATAATAAAAGAAGTTCAATACCTTACGGACAAGGTAGCAGCTTTGAATTGCTTCATTTCAAGATCGACAAAATGTTGTATGCCCTTTTTCCAAGTACTTAAACAAACCAAGAGCTTCAACTGGACTCTTGAGTGCCAGCAAGTCTTTGAGAAATTGAAGAACTATCTCAGTTGGCCTCCGCTTTTAGCCAAGCCCAAATTCGAAAAAGAGCTATTCCTATACCTTGCTGTATCTCTAGCAGCTATTGGAGCCATCTTGATCAGAGAAGAGGCTAAAGTTTAGAAGCTGATCTACTATATAAGTCGAGTTTTAAGGAATACGAAAACAAGATATACCAAATTAGAAAAACTAATCTATGCCTTGTTGATTACAGCCAGGAAGCTCCGATCGTATTTCTAGCGATACATAATTATTCTTCTTACTGATCAACCTATCAAAGCAATTTTTTACCAACTCGATATCTCTGAAAAAATAGCAAAGTGGACGATCGAATTAACTAAATTTGATGTTTATTTTCAACCCTGGCCATCTATTAAAGCTCAAATACTGATTGATTTTATAGTAGAGTGCACCATCCCGGATGCAACCAAATTAGAGCACCAAGAAGTTCATATCCCTGGCTCCCTGTAGAAAAGGCTAACCTTCCTAAGAACTTTTGGGCATTACATGTGGATGGTTCATCTAATGCTTCTGGGGTAGGTGCAGGCTTGATCTCATTAATCTAAAAGGAGTTGTAGTCGAATATGTGTTGCACTTTGAGTTTCCTACTACCAACAATGGAGTGGAGTACAAAGTCCTGATCGCGGTACTAAGAATAGCCAAAGAATTAAAAGTAGAACATCTAAAAGTTTATAGTGACTCTCAGCTGATTGTGGGGCATGTCAGTAGCAATTATGAAGTTCAGGAGGAAAGCATGAAGAAGTACTTGGAAAAAGTAAGGAGCTTGATCTTAGCCTTTGATAATTTTGATATTCAGTAGATTCCCAGGACAAAAAATACTAAAGCTAATCTCCTCTCAAAATTGGCAACCCTAACCCTAAAGGAACTGCCAAGAAAAGTTCTTTTCGAAGTTCTGCAACACCCATGTTCAGAAGAGTCCCAAACAATAATGAAGGTCGACCATGAGCCTAGTTGGATTGATCCATTGATTTCTTATCTCAAGGAGGGGGTCCTTCCAAGAGATCCCAAAGAAGCTTAAAAATTGAGAAATTAGGTCTTCCATTATGTCCTGTATGAAGATAAGCTATACAAGAGGTCGTACTCTCTGCCACTTCTCAAATATCTCCGATCTTCTAAAGTTGATTATGCCTTGAGAGAAGTTCATAAAGAAATATATAAAAATCATCTGAGGATGAGATCTTTATCATATAAGTTACTTCGATAGGGATACTATTGGCCAACGATCCATCAAGATGTGATGGATTATGTAAAAAAATATGACAGGTGTTAGAGAAATATAAATATTCAAAGATAGTCAACTTCATAGCTCACACCGTTAAGTGCTTCTTGGCCGTTTGCACAATGAAGGATGGACATACTTAGACCTTTTTCCTTAATACCTGGACAACAAAAGTTCCTATTGGTGGTAGTGGATTATTTCACTAAGTGGGTTGAAGCCGAATCTCTAGCAAAAATTACTGAAGTCAAAGTATAGGACTTTATCTGAAAGTTAATTATTTAGAGGTTTGGCCTGCCTCAGACATTAATCACTAATAATGGGCGCCAATTTATGGGAGCGAAGTTTACTGAGTTTGGTGAAGACCTGAGCATCTCCCACTACTTCACATTGATAGCTCATCCATAGGCAAATGGAGAGGTCAAGGTAACTAACAGAACTTTGCTTCAAGAGATAAAAGCAAGGCTTGAAAAAACAAAAAAAATATGGATGGACAAACTCTACCATGTGCTCTGGGCCTATCGGACTATCCAAAGACTACCTATTAGAGAAACTTCCTTTGTATTAGCCTTCAGGATGGAGGCAATCATCCCGATCAAACTCTAGTTTTCTTCAACATAGGTTGAAGCCTTTAATGAACAAATCAACTCGCAAGATCTTAGAGCAAATCTTGATTTATTGGAAGAAAAGCAGAAGAAGGCTCAAATTCGAATGGCAGCTTATAAGTGAAGGGTAGCTTGCTACAACTCTAGAGTCAGAAGTAAGATATTTAGAATAGGAGATTTGGTGCTTTGGGGAGCAGATGTTTTGCAACCTCAAAGTCAAGAAAAGCTTGCCTCGAACTGGGAAGGCCCCCATGAAGTCGTGGAAATCATCTAACCAGGAATATATTATTTGAAGGAGCTTAAAGGATCAGTACTCCCGCGATCTTAGAACTCGAAGAACTTGCAAATGGATTATCAATAATCTTGTCTCAATAAAATTTTCTTATTTCAATATCTCTGTTCTTTGGTATAAAACTATATGATGGCAAGAAATGATTTAATTAAACTTTATTCTTAAGCGAAGTAGAAGGCCTCTGGTTACTTAAGACAGGAGGAGAGACTCATCTTGATAGGACTAAGAAGAGAGAGAAGAATTAGTTTTAATTAGATTTAATATTTTAATTAGCAATCAAGTTAGGCAATTAATCTTGACTAAGGATTATCCTAGATCTAGATAGCTCCTAACTGCCAAAGTCATCTTCAAGCTCTCCAAGTATAAGATCAGTCACTCAACTAGCCAAATAAGTATAAGATTGATGGGAGTCCCCCATTGCTTTTCTTAGAAATCTATTATCTTGGTTAGGTAAGAAACCAATTAAGTAACCACCTTCCTTCAGGATGCAATCCCTGAACCACTTACCTTAGACACCAATCAAATTGACTAATCCTAATCCGATCCAACTCTTAGGATTTCTTATTCTAATGAGCTCGAGTTTCTATGATCGATGTCTAATTGATTGTAAAATTAAAGGCTTAGATCAATGCAGGATGCTGGTTGGTTGTTTGTGGATCAAGAAAGGATGATTAAATGTCCATCTTATCTTGTTTAATAGGTTATATCCTTAAATTGATTTAAAGATGAATATGCATAATTACTTTTAGATAAGGGATTCTATACAACTAAATTAGATGCATGCAACTTAATTAAACTTGAGATGCTTATCTTGTCTCCAACGATCACCAAAAGAAAATAAAAATAAAAATAACACTAATATGATGGATGCTTTAAACAATTAGAATTTCTAAACTTATTATGAAGCTTTTAATTAGATTTAAGTGGATATTTCTAAAATTAATTTAAAAATAAAATAAATAATATAAAAAAATCTGGGGTTAGGATTGATCTCATCAAGCAAAATTGAAAGCTTTCTTCTTATCCTAATCTTTTTTTTACTTTTTTTTACAAAAAAATAAAAAAGAGTTAGTAATCTATATTTATAAAAAAATTAAAGAAATTAAAATTTTATTTATAATTAATTTATAAAAAATCAAAGAAATAAAAAAAATTAACACTTGTGCCTTCCTTGATAATGGCGCCAAAAACTTGGTGCGTTTGTCAGAATTATTCTTTATTTATAAAAAAATTTAAAAAATAAAAAAAAAGCATCTATTCCTTCCTCGGTAATGGTGCTAAAAACTTTGATAAGAATGTGATATTATCATTAGGATATTTATCAATTTAATTTGACTATTTAAAAATGATTAAAAATATATAGATAGTAGCGAGTCAGGTAGAATACACAAAGAAGGCAGTGTTTTAGTTTTAAAATATTTAATTTTTATATAAAAAAATTAAAATAAAGTTAAAGTTAAAAAATAAAATTTAAAATTATAAAAAAATAAATAGTAAAAATTAAAATAGCATAAAAATAAATTTTGATACTAAGATCTACTATCTAAATCTTAGCATCTACTTGCAATAAAATTAAAGAGTAATAAAATTAAATTTATAATAAAAATAAAAAATATGAAATTTAAAGAGTAGAAAAGTAAATTTTGCATTAATTAAAATTTAATTCAAAATTTATATATATATAATTTAAAAAGAATAGAAAAAATAAAAATTAAAAGTAGGTTTATCTTGATCTTAGATTGGCGTTGGCATTGAGATGGTATAGAAGTCCAACTCTTTCTCTCGGCACCGTCTATCTCAAAGCAATCTTGAATCTCAAGCATGGCTTTATCCTATACCATCACCTTCCCTTGACTGAAGACAATAAACTTTGGAGGCCTGGGATCCATTAAATAGATATTGGAGAGGAGAGACCCTTGCTATTAGGCAATGTGGGACTAAGTAGAGTTTGATCGGCAAATATGAAGAAATCCCAAGAAAAATTAGATTAAAATAGTCCCTAGACGCGTCATGTTGAGTTTCCTAAATTCTGGCCGTTAGATGACAATCCAATGGTCCAAAAATCACCAAAAATCAATGTTAACAAGCCCATTTTCAGTCAGAATAAGTTCTGCCATCCAATCATGTTTGATGATGAATTTTTAGTCATCTGATCGCGGTTGGGTGTTTGAATCTCTATGGGGGCTTTGTCAGCCATCGGATCGAAGTTAGGATGGCTTGGAGTCACCTGATCGCGTAGATGGTCTGAAGGATCTTCGAATCAAAGCAAGATTTAATTGTGATCGTTGGATTTGGATTGGTGAAGCTCAAAACTATCGGATCATTCCTTTTCTATGCTTGTGGACTGTGTGGACCGGCTACATCCAAGATCGTAGCGAATCACCACGCACCTACTGCATAAATTTCTAGTTTTGCCCCTATAGACCTCATAGCATTTTTCATGGACCCTTTAAGGGTCCACGCCTTCCATGATGGCAATCGATCCATGGTGGACCGCACAGGTTGTGACATCATGGTGATGTCATACTGAGAGGGAGAATGGGCTTGAGTGGGCCATTTTTGTGCTGGGCTGAGTCACGCACGTGGGCTGGGCTCATGCAAGCTAGGCCTAGCTGAGATGGCGCACCGACTGAGCTAGGTGCAGTGGCTTGGCTGAGCACGCCGGCTTGGCCGAATGAGCCGACTGAGCCAATTTATTTTTTATTATTTTTTCTTTATTTCTTTGAAAATTCATAGTAGATCCATTTTATGTCCAATTTGCTCCAAATTTATTTTATTTGAATTAAAAAAATAAGCTTTTTTATTGATAAATATATTTTTTAAAGTAAATAAATAAAAATATTTAATTTTTAAAAATAAAAATAAATTAATTTATAAATTAATGCTATTATTGGTGCATTTATGGTAATTATCAATGGGTTATTCGTAAGGTGACTCGACAAATGAATCCTCTCTATTGTCAGATGTACTTACCTTGTTATCTACTTGTTTCTCCATCTTAAAGTGTGAACGGCATTCATCTAGTTAACTTGGTTTTCATGTTGGGGTCGTGGACCATTTTGGTTTCTTGGATTGGGCTTGGATTGGCTAGGCAACCTACCTTATTCTTGCTCACTCATGGTAGAAGCTAGCTAACCTACCTGCATTTTCAGATGGACTATGGCCTGGGTGTTAGCATTTAGAAGCTGGCCCATGGTTTGTATAAAATTATTCAATCTAGTGTTGGTATTAGCATTGGATTTGGATAAGACTTTTAGGCTTTTCTCTAAAGAGCTAAATTTCTTTTCATGATTATTAAAGCCTGGTGGATTGTTTAACATAGGGTTGGGCCTTCGATTTTGTTGGTTGAAACTAAGACCACCTACATTTAGGTTCTATGATCAAGAGAAATTTGGATGATTCTCCCATCCTGGGTTATATGTGGATGCATAAGGATTGTCCATTGATCTCTGGTATCTATCATTTACCTATACACACCTATTTTCTATTGGATTTATCAGGAGATGACAGTCTTCAAGGATATGGTTTGGTATAGTGCATCTGCCGCACATGGGTGCAAACACATGGCTTACACTAGTTGGTCTCTGCATTCTAAGGCCTCTAACCTATGTATTAAAGTAGCAATTTTGGCCTCTATGGCCAAGGATGTCGGCATTTGATGCATTCCACCTCTTGAAGGTATTGATCTTTTTAGTTTTCTAGTTATTTTCCATTGTAGACTCTTCTTGACTAGGTTTTCTAGAAATTGCCATGCCTCATTGGATTCTTTATACATAAATTGACCTTGGTATATGGACTCTAGTATGGTCCTAAAATTTGAGTCTAGCCCCTCATAAACTATTTGGCATAGCCTCCAGGTCTCTATTCCATGGTTGTGGACATTGGGTCAAGAGGTTCTTAAAATGATCAAAATATTTCTAGAATGATTCATCAGCTAGTTGGTAAAATTAGTTTATCTCATTCCTAATTCTAGCTATTTTATGATGGGGAAAGTACTTCTTTAGGAACACTCTTATAAAGCCCTCCCAGGTTGTGATAGATTGTATTGGAGATAAATCCCGCTTCCACCAAAGTCCAATCTGATGCTTAGCCTAATGTAACTGTTAATCATGGAAGAGCTTCGATCAAAAATTCTTTCTCTAGTGGCCGAACTCCTTCAGTGGTCGAACTCCCTCCAGACTCCTCTAGTGGCCAAACTCCTTTCGGATATTTCCAGTGGTCGAACTCCCCACAGTCATCTAGGAAGGTCTCTGCACGAGTCCGATCTCGTGCACGGCATGAACCGACCGACATCCAGACTACCTTAGAGGAGTTCGAACTCCTCTAGAATTGATACAGCTCAAAGGTCATCACCAACCGATGCCCATCCCTCCAAACTTTTACTGTCAAATTCAAATGGACCGGCATCTCATGACAACAAATACTATCTTCCATAACAAACTTCACATGGCTCTGAGCGGCCCACTACTCGATAGTTACGATTGTCACTATCAGTTTGTTATATGCTCCATCTATAAAAGGGACCCTCCAGATACATTTTCTTTAGGCTCTCTTCTCCCTTCTGAAAATTCTACAACTTTCTTGATCGAGCACTCTATTTCTATTGGCCAAAAAAGCTAACTTGACCATCAGAGGATCTTGTCGGAGCCGCCACCCTGGGCTCTGGACAAGACTTATTTTGCAGGTCACCGACGACGACCTCATCTTCTCTGACTCTAGCACTTTTTCGATGGTGATCGGATTTTGCACCAACAGAATTGGCGCTAAAGGAAGGGCCCTTTGTTCCTGAGGATCTCTTGTTCTTAAAGGAGTGCTAAGTAGTGATCTCTCTTCTTCCTTTCAAGAGTTCTTTCCAAAAGAATGCCTCCCAAAAAAGCTTCTACCTGATGGTCAACGGCCTCTGCAGTCAGATTCCGTCTAGATCCATCCGCTCCTACTTCAGCCCTGGCAACTCAAGCTCCACCTGCAGCCATGGTGGATGCGAAGTAGTTCAATCTACTGGTCCAGCAAGTTTACGGGCTCGCAGAGGTGGTGTAGGCCATGCATCAATAGGCTCCGACATCAATTCGATCAGAGCAGGTTTCTTCAGAGCCCCATGATCCGATCTAAGGATGGCCGACTTGGGCTAGCCAGTCGGTGACCTTCGAAAAGGGAAAGCAGAGGGTGGAGAGCCCTTGCCTCTAACCATGACTTGACCTCGAGGGGAGTTTTGCCTCCATTCCATCAGAAAATCTTAGAGATCAATGATCATGAAGATCTCCTGAATCAAAGACTCCAGAAAATGAGCCAACGAATCGAACAACTCCGTCATGCTCCCTCCTCCCACGGTAATGATATTTACACTGATCCTCCTTTTTCCTAGAAGATTATGTAGGAACCAATTCCATCGAGCTTCAAGCTCTCGTAGTTTGAGACTTACGACAGGACCATCGATTTGGTCGATCATCTGAAGGTCTTTCGGATAATGATGCTACTCCATGGCATGCTAGATGCCATTCTGTACTAAGCTTTTCCATCCACCCTCAAGGAAGCCGCCAGAAACTGATACTCGGCACTTAAGCTAGGTACCATCTTTTTCTTTGATCAAATGAGCCACTAATTTGTGGCTCACTTCGTTAGCAGCCGACATGCCCACTGAGGTTCGGATTCTTTGATGAATATCAAGTAGAAAGAAGAAGAATCAATCTGGGCTTATGTCACCTGGTTTAATACTGCTACATTGGAGGTTCGAAACCTAGACCAATCTGTTGCAATGGCCACGCTTAAGGACGGCCTTCAGAAAAATAATTTGCTATTCTCCCTGGAGAAGAAGTATCCTAGGAACTTTATCGATATGCTGGCCCGAGCTGAAGGTTATGCCCGAGCTAAAGAGACCTTTAAGGCCAGGGACAATGAAGCCGCCAGGAGCGATAGATGGGTGAACCAAATGTACCCACAGCTGGAGAGAAATCGAGCAGAGCTCGACCACGCTCTCGGACTCCTCTGGAGTGTAAGTGGGCTTGGACCCCTACCCAGGCCCAGAGGCAAAAAAGCCTGGATAGAAGAGCGCGATGGAGCTCTTCCTTCAAAAAATTTTATAACTACACCTCTCTCAATGCTTCAAAAACCTAAGTACTGATGGAGATCAGGGATCAACTGTCAAGATCGAAAAGGATGCGCACTCACCCCGACAAATACAATCCTAGAAAGTTCTGCCTCTACCATTACGATCATGGTCATGATACGAAAGAGTGCATCCAGCTCCAAGATGAGATGAGGAGCTCATCAGGCGTGGTAGGCTGGGCTGGTTCCTGCGACGTCGGTCGAAAGGATGGGAGGATCGACTGAGAGCACCCCCGCCATCAAAACCTCTGAGGGGCGGGGAGCAGCGAGAAGATCGGCCCCCAATCAGCATCATTAACACCATCTCTAGGGGATTTTGATGAGGGGAGGCTAGCAGGTCGGTCGAGGCTAGGAAGAGGTGAAGAACTGAAGAGCCCATCACTTTCACCAATGAGGATGCTCAAGGAGTCCAGTTTTCGCACAACGACGTGGTTGTAATTTTTTTGAATATTGCTGATTATGATGTACGCCGCATTTTGGTAGATAATGAAAGTTCCACTGACGTTCTGTACTATGATATTTTCTTTAAAATATCCATACCCGATAATCTTCTGGGACCCATGAGCTTTCCATTGGTCGGCTTCACTAGCGACGCTGTGCCAGTGGAGGGAATGATAACTCTAACCATGACTGTAGGATAGTATCCAAAGCAGGCCAAGATGTGGGTCGACTTTTTGATGGTAAAAGCCCCCTCCGCTTACAATGCAATCCTCGACCGACCTGGTCTAAATGCACTATGAGCCATAGTGTCGACCTATTACCTAAAAATAAAATTCTGAACAAGCAACAAAATAGGTAAAATTAGAGGGGATCAAGCATTAGCCCGGCACTGCTACTCCATCGCCTTATAATATGGCACTCAACTTGATCCCTATCCTGTTGACGGGCTTGATGTCCGCAATGATCTTGCCGAAGAACGAGGCGAGTCCATAGAAGATCTTGTGACCGTCCCCCTGAATGATGAAAATGCAGAGCATACTGTGCAGATTGGCTCCAATCTAGAGGATGAAGTTTGGGTGCAGCTCATCACCTTTTTATGGAGGAATGCCGACATTTTTGCTTGGGTTTTGATGGATATGCCTGGGATTGACGCTGAGGTTATAGAACATTGGCTGGCCGTTGATCCCAAGCATCGATCAATGAAAGAAAGAGTTTGGGGCCACACACCAGAAAGGCAGAAGGCAATAGTAGAAGAAGTCGACAAGTTTCTCAATACTGGATTTATTCAGGAAATCAGCTATCCGACTTGGGTCTCTAACGTAGTCCTAGTCAAGAAGGCCAACGGTAAGTGGAGGATGTGTATAGACTTCAAAAAGCTGAACAAAGTCTGTCCAAAAGATAGCTACCCTCTATCCAGGATTGATCAACTGGTAGATGCAACCTCGGGCCACGATCTTCTCACCTTCATGGATGCCTTTTTTGACTATAACTAAATATGGATGGTGCCGGAGGATGAGGAGAAAACTATTTTTGTTACTAACCATGGTCTTTTCTATTATAGGATTATGCCTTTTGGACTCAAGAATGTAGGGACAACATACCAACGTCTGATCAACAAGATCTTCAAGGAGCAGATCGACCGTAACATGGAGGTGTATGTGGATGACATGCTCATCAAAATTCGAGCTTCAATAAACCACATCGTCAACCTCAAAAAGACCTTCAGTGCACTTAAAAAGTATAAAATGAAGTTGAACCCGACTAAATGCGCCTTTGGTGTGATCTCGGAAAAGTTTCTAGGATTTATGGTATCGAGGTGCGAGATCGAAGCAAATTCAGAGAAAATTTGAGCTATTCAGGAGATGACTGCTCCAAAAATGATCAAAAAAGTTCAGTGCCTGACTGAAAAAGTAGCATCCCTAAATTAATTCATCTCAAGATCGACTGAGCAATGCACGTCCTTCTTCCAAGTTCTCAAACAACCAAAGAACTTTCACTGGACGATGGAGTGCTAATGGATGTTTGAGGAGCTCAAAAATTATCTCGGCTCACCTCCACTTAGCTAAGCCTGAATTCGGAGAAGAATTATTCTTATACCTAGCAGCCTTCCCGATGACCTTGGCAGCAGTCCTGGTCAAGGAGAAAGCGAAGATGCAGCGATCAGTCTATTATGTAAGCCGGATCCTGAGGAATGCAGAGATCAGGTACTCTAAGTTAGAAAAATTGACTTACTCTCTTCTAATCACTGCTAGGAGACTCGAACCTTACTTTCAAGGACACACCATAATGGTCCTTATGGATCGACCGATAAAAGCAGTCCTTCATCGAACGGATGCTTTTGGAAGAATCGCGAAATGGGTAATCAAACTCATGGAGTTTGACATTAATTATTGACCCCGACCATCGATCAAAGCTCAAATATTGGTAAATTTTGTAGCAAAATGTACCATCCCAGATGAAGTCGAGCTTGAATAGGATGAGGTCGGCACCCAGTGGTTGCAATCGAACCTCTCTGAAGAGAGTACTGATCTTTTTGAAGGTTTTTGGATCCTGTATGTGGATGATTTATCCAACTCTACTGGAGTAGGCGCGGGATTGATATTAGTCAACTCCGAGAGAGTTGTCGCCGAATACACGCTACGCATTGAATTTCTTGTAACTAATAATAGGGCCGAATATGAAGCACTGATCGTCGGATTAAAAATAGTAAGAGAGTTAAAAGTAGATCGATTTCAAGTCTACAATGATTTTCAATTAGTGATCAGCCAAGTTAGTGGCAACTATGAAGCATGGAAGAAAAGTATGATGAAATATCTTAAGAAGGTAAAGGATTTAACTCCGATCTTCGATAGTTTTGGCATTCAATAGATTCCAAGAATAGAAAATATAAGAGCCAATCTTCTCTCTAAATTGGCCATTTTGGTCCCAGCCAAACTATCCAAAGAAGTATCTTTCGAAACTCTAAAATGCCCAAGCTCAGAGGAGTCACAACTTGTTATGCAGACGAAGTTCGAGCTGAGCTAGATTGATCCGTTAGTTGTCTATCTCAAGGAGGGAGTTCTTTCTCATGATCCAAAAGAAGTTCGAAAACTCAGGAATTAAGCCTCTCGGTATGTTTTGTATGAGTATAAGTTGTATAAAAGGTCGTATTTGCTACCGCTGTTGAGATGTCTTCGATCTTAAGAGGTCGACTTTGCATTATGGAAAGTATACGAGGAAATTTATGGAAGTCATGTAGGAGCTAGATCCCAATCACAAAGATTACTTTGGCAAGGCTACTATTGGCCAATCTTGTACCACAATTCTATAGAGTATGTCAAGAAATATGATCACTGTCAAAGAAATACAAATATACAAAGACAGTCGGCCTTCGAGCTTACTCCACTAAGCACACCTTGGCCATTTGCATAGTGGAAAATGGATATACTTGGTTCTTTTTCAATGGCGTCCGGATAACAAAAGTTTCTTCTGGTTGCGATCGACTACTTCACTAAATGGATCGAAGCCGAACTACTAGCAAAAATTACTGAGATCAAGGTATAGGACTTCGTCTGAAAATCAATCATCTGTCGGTTTGATCTATCCCAAATTCTCATAATAGATAACGGGCGATAGTTCACTGGGATGAGGTTTGCTGAGTTCTATGAAGATCTAAATATCTTCCGTCGCTTCACGTCGGTAGCTCATCCACAGGCAAATGAGAAAGCTGAAGTGACCAATCAGACCTTATTACAAGGCATCAAGATAAGACTCGGAAGAGCAAGAGAGGCTTGGGCGGACGAACTCTATCATATTCTGTGGGCATACCGCACTATCCAAAGGCTGTCGACTGGAGAAATATCGTTTGTCTTAACTTTTAGAATAGAGACAGTCATCCCGATCGAACTTAAACTTTCATCAACGTGGGTAGTGGCCTTCAACGAATAGCATAACCTGCAGGACCTCAAAGCCAACCTCAACCTACTAGAAGAAAAAAGAGAGAAAGCCCAAGTTCGGATGGCAGCTTACAGGTGAAGGATGGTTTGATACTATAACTCTAGAGTCAGAGGTAAAATATTATGAGTGACGGACTTAGTGCTTTGGCAAGCCACCATCTCTCAGCCTCAAAGTTAGAAAAAGCTTGCCCCAAATTAGAAAGGACCATACGAGGTCACGGAGGTTGTCCGACCCAGGACATACTACTTGAAGGAACTCGAGGAGGAGACCTACCTCGATCATAAAATTTAGAAAATTTATGAATGTATTACCGATGATTTGATTATAATGAAATTCTCCTACTTCAATATCCTAATCTTTGTTGTATACTGGTGATAAAGGAGGACTATCCTCCAAACTTGATCTCATAATAAATACAGTCCATTAGAAATCGGATTCTTCGAACTTCGGGCTGTCGACTTCGGCCATCACCAAGGCCTGCTTTAACCTAAGAATCTCCTCCTCAAGTTTCTTCTTCTGGAAGAGACCATCTATATACATTCTATTGGTGAGCTAAAACTTACCCTCGAGCTCTCGCTGTTGTCTCCTTAAAACTTCAGACTCGACCTCCACATCCTCAACAGCCCGATGTTCACAGGCAAGCTGAAGCTTCAACCATTGAACCTCGACCTGCTCTGCCCCAACTGCCTCTGAAAGCTCATCAATAGTCCTCTTTAAGGAGGCTATCTCCTCCGACTCACCACTCATGCTGGCTCTTCGATTATTGTGCAGTCGCTTTCGAAGATGAGCTGCCTCATCTCTGGCAACCTTAAGCTCACCTTTAAGCCTAAACATCTTCTCCGCCCAGGTCACTCGAAAGCTATTATGCCAGTCCTCAGTATCTTGCAGCTACTTTTGAAACTAGAAGAAATTTATTGACCAGTCCGAGTCATACCGGGCCTTGTCCGTAGACCACGGCGAGCTCCCTTCTAGAAGGTGGATCTTTTCCCCGGCATCCTTCAAGTCAGCTTCAAGAGAGCTGATCTTCGCTATCAATGCCCAGGACTTATTGCTGGCATTTTTTTTGAGTTCGATGACCTCCTTCTCGAAGCTATTCTTTCAGATACTGAAGCTCACCGCTTCCTTCGTATGCAAGCCTCGGAGGCGAGTGACCTCTTTGGTTGCCTTAGAAGCATTCTTTCGTGAGGCTCGAAGGTCGTCCTCCATCTTCTTTAACTTCTTCTTCAAAAGATGAATTTTCTTCCTCAGATTCTTTATCAAGGGCTTTATTGGAACCCCCTAAGATAGTGGATTAGTGATGGTGGAAGACTGCATTCGAGATACGAAAAGTGCTCAAGGTATGAAAGAAAAATTTTACTTCATTCAATCAAAACTTTTGAGTACAAGACACAAAAAAAAAGAAATACAACTACTCGAGGATCTCAACCTCAGAGGGTGGAGTCAGATCGCTCTTGGCCACCTCAGATTCTTGAACTGGCTTGGGCGCCTTTATGGTAGGTTCAGATGGGCCAGAAGCGAGCTCATTGAAGAAAAGGTTGACAACAGCATTGGACGATCCTGCCTCCACATCATCTTCCTCCTCCTTCAAAAAGTTGAGGTCGAGCTCGGAGAACCTTCGGGCTATCCTACCTTCGTAGAGCTCGAAACTCTTGATAAATGCTTCCTGACCGAACTCGACATTCAGGTTTCGCATCTTGAAAGAGGTCTTGAACTCTACCATGGCCTAGGTCATTGCCTCTGAGATCGACTTCACCATTTGGGTCTCTAGTTCGACGACCCTATTTTGGGCTTCCTTCCTCCTCTCCTCCTCTAGGGCCAGTACGGCCTTCAGTCCTATCGAGGCGAACTCCTCCTCGTGGAGCACATCCTGAAGACTTTCGATGTCCGTCGCCTTCTCCTCAGCAAGATGCTCGACCTCGTCAACCCTCTCTTGAAGATGGTGGACCTCAACTCGAAGGTCCTCCTAGGTCTTCTATGCCTCTGCCTCCTGACAACGTGCCCTCTTGATGTGAGTGAGCATCTGATGATTGGACTGCAATAAATGATTGATGTTAAAAAGAAGAAGAAGAAGGAGAGAACAAAAAAGAGTCGAGCAACGGAGCAATTACCTTGAGGATGGTTCCAAGAGAACTCTAGATGAGCTATCGTGGATCCAGGTCGGCCATCTGGTCCACCACCTCGAATATGGCAAACCTATCGGCAAGCTTCCGAATGATCTCTGGGTTGTTGAAGGGATCCTCCCCTCATTTGTTGTCATTACCATCCGACCTGCCTAAGCGAGCCTTGCAGGATGTCTTCGCAACGACTTTCTTTTTCCTTCCCTCTCCTATCCCTTTCCTGATAGGAAGCTCCAAAACCCGATTCCCGTTGGAGGGACCTGAGGGTGTGGAAGGAACCGAGCCCGCACTAGCGGTGTCAACCTCGGTAGTTGGGGAAATCTCGACGTCGACGATGACCTCGGATGCAGCGGCAGTGGACGCGGGGACTCTAGAGCTGGAAACATCGACCTTCGCCCTCTTTGAGCCATCGTCTTGTGCCTTCTCCTTCCTCTTCCTGGTGAAGAGTCCTTTGGTAAGCATTTTGGTAGCTTGTGCATCCATTTCTATAGTAGAAAAAGAAGAGTGGTCAATAGCAATACACGTGTGCAAAACCATGTGGATTCGAAAATCAAAAGATGTACCAATAGGATCGTAGGGACTCAGACTCAGGTTGAACAAGGTCTATTCCTTTAGAAGGTCGAGAAGAGGAGGAGCTTGGTACATCTTTAGTTTATCGGAGGAATCAAGATCGACTTCGTCTAAGCTAGGAGCTCGGCGAACTGACTCTCTAATGTAACCCCATGAAGGAAGTCCTAATGGCAAGATCGGACAATGTACAAAAAAGTACTTTTCCTTCTAGTTGTGAATGGAAGAAGGGGCACCTTTCAATAACCCCTTCTTGCCGACCTAGGGAAAAATACCACTAATCCTTCGTGGAAGGATGGTGCTTGAAAGTATAGAAATTTCTAAAAAAAATGGTCGGTTGGACTTCGGTCAATTGACAGAGGGAGAGAAAACCTATGACAAATCGAAAGGAGTTTGGTACGACAGATGCGAAGGGGGTATTTAAACACCGAAAGAGGGTGACTACAAATGACAGCAGCGGGAATCTAAGCCCGACGTGCAAAGCTTCTAAGTACAAATAAAATCAACCGATCGGGGGAGAACTTACCCAGTCGTCGGAGCTGGGGAGTTCAAGATCATATTCTGGAGGGATTCCATATTGGATTCAGATCAGAAAAAGATCGTCCGGGGTAAGGATGGACGGGATGGTGTCTAGAGCGAAAGATGAGTGGGACATGTTCCTAGGTTCTACCTCGACCAGGAGTGCAGAATCAAAGAAGATTAGTCCAGATGAGCCCCATAAATCGATGGAGTGGGAGGTTTTGGAAGACATTCGGATCGAGATGAACTCCAATGAACCCCCCCCCAAAAAAAAAAATTAGGAAGATAAGGAGCCAGAAATAATAAGCATGAATAACCTAAGAGAAGGGTTAGAAAACTGACCTAAACTATCCGAGGAGAATGAAAGGACGATGGACGCAATGAGAATCAATTGAAAGGGTGTCCGAAGCTCAGAAAGATGAGAGAAGAATGAGACCCACGGGAAGAAGGCGAACAGGGGCCGAAGAAAGAAGAAGACTTGGGCAGAGATGACTTTCGAGCAATAGAAGAAGACCTTAAATAGCCAGAGATAATCCAAAGCAATTATGATTGTGGATCGACTTCGATCAGTCTGCGTGCGCCGCGTGTCCCACTCAACATGACAGAAAAATGGCGATGAGTGGAGTCTTTATGGTGCCATGCCTGTGGCAGAGTTTTAGCAGAAGATTTGAAATGCCATCTTTTTGGACTCATTTCAGATTTAGAATGTTTCGGTGCTAGCACGATAAACATCAAAACATCTCATCCTGATAAGCATGGAAATCCAGGATCGGACTTCGGCTATCGTCTATTTTTCTCCCTTCCTTCAAATTTTGAACTCGAGAGTAGAGGGACTATTATTGGAGATAAACCCCACTCCCACGAAGTCTAGTCTAATGCTTAGCCTATTGTAACTATTAATCACGGAAGAGTTTCGATCAAAAATTATTCCTCCAGTGGTCGAACTCCTCCCGAACTTCTCTAACGGTCGAACTTCTTTCGGACTCCTCCAGCAACCAAACTCCTTCCAGACTCCTCCAGTAGTCGAACTCCCCGCAATCATCTAGGAAGGTCTCCACATGAGTTCGATCTCATGCACAGCATGAACCGACCCACACCCGGACTATCTTAGAGGAGTCCGAACTCCTCTAGAATTGATATAACTCAAAGGTCATCACCAACCAATGTCCATCCCTCCAAACTTTTACTATCAAATCTCAAATGGACTGGCATCTCACGACAACAAACACTATCTTTCGTAACAAACTCCACATGGCCCCGAGCAGCCCACTACTCGATAGTTATGGCTGTCACTATCAGTTTGTTACAGGCTTCGTTTATAAAAGAGATCCTCCAGATACATTTTTTCTAGGCTCTCTTCTCTCTCGGAAAACTCTGCAATTTTTTTGACTGAGCACTCCATTTCTATTGGCCAAAAAAGCTAACTTGACCATCTGAGGATCTTATCGGAGCCACCACCTCAGGCTCTGGATGAAACTTGTTTTACAGGTCACCGGCAGCGACCTCATCTTCTCCGACTCCAGCACTTCTCCAACAATGATCAGATTTCGTACTAATAGATTGATTTAGTAGGCTATATAGCCACTTGTTGATGTTATTCTTAAGGATAAAATTGATTAGTCTTAGTTTGATCTCATCCTCAGAAAATTATTGCAGCCTCATGATTGCACAAACCTCTTCAAATTTTCTAATGAATATATATGCATCCTCTATTTCAGTGAACTTTAAAAGCATATTATGTAAGAATTTATGGTGCTCCCAAGTCTTAGAAGGCCACAGAAGGAGCCAGGGTGTTGGCTCTAGGAGATTAGGATAGGTGTGTGTCCTAGGATTAGGATGAAAGTTGTCCTAAGATGAAAGCGACATGTAGCCCTACAGGGACTCGAGATTCAGATGTGAGGATCTTAAGGAGCTTGATAGGTGCTCCAGAGACTTGGAACATAAGATAGAGCAAAGGACCAAAGTCAAGAGAAGAATCAGCCAAGACAAGAAGCTGACACACAGGCGGATTGGCTCGGATATGTAGTCGAGCCAACTTAGATTGAGATCAAGCTAATTTGGGATACAGTCGAGCTAGCTATCTTAGATAGGCAAAAGATAGGGTTTGGGCGAGATGCAATCGAGCCAGCTCAGCTATTGACAGAGCCGGCTCGATGGTGGTGAATAGAATTGGATGGGATTTTCTATTTGGATCTAAGATGGGTTTTTATCCTAGGATCTTAAGGCTAGGTCTAATAAAATCTTTAGATGGCTAACTCATATATGGTCGTGTTTAGATCCAGGGGATAAGAGCATGGAAGACATAGGTGTACATGAGCTTGGTGAGTGCTTTCATGTATCGAGCTAGTCAGGATAGTTTTTCAGCGGTTGTTTGGATTTATTTGAATTCATGTGGTATCGTAAAAATCCTAGGATATATAAACTCAGGTATTATAACCTTTACAATAAGTAGAATCAATACAGAGCTTTTCTTCCTAACTCTCTTCTCTCTTTTCTCTCTGGTTTCAATGCCAAGCCCTAGGTGCCGCCATCAACTTTTGCTCTTTTTCATATTTCTATATTAACATCCAGATCTGTGCAAAAAATCAAATCTACGATTGTGGTTTCGAGCAGCCATAGGCACAACAAGTGGTATCAGAGCCCAATTAAGCATGAAGGAGGAAGAAGATCAAGTTTCAGCAAAGATCAGTAGTGAGGTTCAGATCTAAGGCATTTTTTCAGGCTTCGTGAGGAAGGAAGAGATCTAAGGGTTGCTATCCATCATCCCTAGTTAGGTAATTTTTAGATCCACTTATTGGCTATTTTTGATTTAGTTTGATCATGAAGAACAACGGGTTAAAAGTAGAATTTGAGAAGTTTGATGAAAAGGATAGTTTCACGAGGTGGAAGGTTAAGATGGAGGATCTGCTAATTAGATAAGGTCGGATTCGATCTTGGAGGATAGGCCAGAGGAGATGACAGACAAGGAGTGGAAGTTCTTGGAGAAAAGGGCATGTGCCACAATTAGGACTTGTCTGACAGATAAGGTGCTATATAGCATGCTGGAGGAGAAGACATCCAAGAATTTATAATCGAGGTTACATTAGTTGTACATGGGAAAGAATATGTGTAATAAGTTGGTGATAAAGAAGCAACTGTATAGCCTTCAGATGTAAGAGGACGAGGATGTTGCAGGACATATTCAGCTATTCGACTGGATGAGTATGAACTTGCTCAACATTAGGATGGAGCTCAAAGAGGAGGATAAGAGTTTATTACTGCTATGTTCGCTATCTGGAAGCTTCGATCCATTGGTAATTGCACTGTTGTATGGTAAGAAGACACTGGTGTATGAGTAGATCATATTAATGCTAAAGTTCAACGAGCAGCAAGGATGGATGATGAAGAGGAAGGTCTTCTAGAAGGGACTCATGGTTTCAGAAAGGCCAAGGAAAGGAAAGAAGAAGGACGAGCAGAGGAATAGCAAGGGATCCAAGAAGTGCTTCAAGTGTGGTGAAGTGGGATACTTTAAGCGAGAGTGTCCACTTTGGAAGAAGTGCAAGGGAAGGAAAAAAGTCAGATTTCATTGGTTCAATCACTGAAAGTGAAGAATCGGATAAGCTCTTAGTGGTCTCGGAGGAGCCTTGTGGGGTGTAGTGTATTCAAGATAGTTTCAGAGGGATCCACAGAGTGTGAAGGGTCTGAAGGAGTAGCGATAGTGTTCGAGGTGCAGTGGGAGGCTCAGCAGTGTAGTATTGGATGGTTAGACTTAGGGGACTCGATTACAGAGTTAGCTTCTATGGTATCGGAGGGACTTCAATTTTAGATGGAGCTTCGGGTAGAGGTGTCTTCACAAGTAGAAAGAGATATAACACGAGTTTAAAGTGGAGTGCAGGAGGACCAATATCCTAGCACCAATGCCAGAGATGCACAGTGGAGCAATGCATGCAGAAGGACAGGTGAAGTTTTGAGGAGACCATGTCAGGGTATGCAGCAAGTGCCAACATAGGATTGCTACAAATTCTCTATGAAAGTTAAGGATAAATGATGCAACTGCTAAGCAGAAGGATGCCTACAACTTCAAGGGTGGTGCATAGGTGTAAGCTAAGATCTTCAGCAGTGGAGGCAGTCATCCCAAAGGCCTCATAGGGAGCTCAGTAGCTGAAGAAAGATGGTAAAGGCAAGGTATGCATAAGTAACTGTCAGGGCATACATTGATAATGGGATCGTATAAGAGAACATTGCTAGATATGCCATGGCTTGGGTGCCCCAAGATGGAGATTGTAAGGATTTGTGATGCTCCCAAGGCTTAGGAGATCACGGGAGGAGCCAGGGTGTTGGCTCTAGGAGATTAGGATGAGTGTGAGTCCTAAGGCTAGGATAGGAGTTGTCCTAGGGTAAAGGTTGTTAGGACAATCGGTACTGCTTTAATACCAATTGCAGCGAAAATTTCTGATCTTTAGCATGGACCTAAGAAGACCCATGACATTCTCTATGGTAGTAGATCATCGATCCACCAATCTAGATATATGATGGGGCGCCTCCCTCCTTGGGCTTGAAGCAGACGCTCTTCTTGGGGCGGCAACTCTAGAGAGAAGAGAGAAGAGAGATTGAGGGAGAAAAGATCTGTATTCCATGCATAATGAAATCCTAATACAACCTATGTATTTATACATAGCTATTAGGCCCGACCAAAAATTCTGTTAGCTAACCTAATACATGAAAGCACTCATCGAGCCCATGTACATGTCTCACATGTTCTTATCCCCTGGATCTAGTCCCAACCTATACATGAGTTAGCCCCCTTAAGATCTTATTTGACCAGGCCATAAGATCCTTTGGATTAATTTCAATCCAAGACCAAACAGAAAACCCTATCCAGTTCTGTTCACCACCATCGAGTTGGCTCTGTTAGGAGCCAAGTTGGCTCGACTGCGTCTCACTCAAATTCTATTTTCTATCTGTCTGAGAGAGCTGGCTCGACTGCACCTCGAGCCAGCTCGAGCGGAGATCGAGCTGGCTCGACTACGTATCCAAATCAGCTCGCCTGTGTGTCAGCCCCTTGTCTTGGTTGATTCTTTTTCTTGACTTTGGTCCTTTGTTCCATCTTGTGCTCCAGGTCTCTAGAGCATCTACCAAGTTCCTCAAGGTCCTCACACTTGAACCTTAAGTCCGTATAGGGCTACATGCTGCTTTCACCTAGGATAAATCCTATCCTAGCCCTAGGACTCACACCTGTCCTAGACTCTCAGAGCCAACACCTTGGCTCCTTTTGTGGCCTCCCAAGACTTGGGAGCACCATACCTCCTATAATCTCCACCTTGGTGTGCCCAAGCCTTGGCACACTTGGCAATATTCTCTTGCATGAACCTGCTATCAATGCACGCCCTGATAGCTACTTGTGCACACCTTGCCATCACCATTCTTCTTCAGTTATTGAGCTCTCTTTGAGGCCTTTGGAATGACCGCTTCCATCACTGAAGACCTTGGCTTGCTTCTATGCACCATCCTTGGAGTTGTAAACACCTTTCTACTTGGCAGTCGTATCAACTATCCTAGACTTTCCTAGAGAATTTGCAGCAATCCTATCCCGACGCCTGCTACATATCCTGACACGGTCTCCTCAGTTTTTCGCCTATCCTCTCACACGTGCTGCTCCACCTAAAACTGTGCATCTCCGATGTTGGTGCTAGGGTATTGATCCTCTTGCACTTCTTCATTCTAAACTCGTCACATCTCTCTCCATCTGTGAAGCCACCTCTGTCCAATGCTCCATCTGAAACCAAAGTCCTCTTGATGCTGCAGAAGCCAACTCTATAACCGAGTCCCCCAAGGACAATCACTCAATGCTACACTACTGAGCCTGCCGCTACATCTCGGACACCATCACTACCCCTTCGGACCCTCCGCACTCTGTAGACCCACTCCAAAGCCATCTCGGATACTTCCGCAACCCACTGGCACCTCCAAAATCCAAGAGCTCATCCAACTCTTCTTCTTCAGCGACTGAACCTTAGAAAATTTTATCCTAGCACTTCTCCTTTTTTGCCCCAGCATCAACCATCGCTTCAGTTGCACCCAAAGGAACATCTTCCATCTGAATCGTAACTATCCCTGGTCCTGTAGAAGATACCTGATCCATGATACTTCCGACTGCTAGATGCTCCTGATGCTCCCTGAGACCCCTTAGCTCTCCTTGAGATCTATTTTTGATCTTCCTGAGATGCCCCTGACACTCTTTGCTGAGATACATTGTTTGGCTGCTGCACCATCGAGCCTCTCTTAGGTCCTATGCCTCTAAGGAAACACTATTGCTGCACTCCAGCGCTCCCTATCTCATCTCTGCATTGCTTTACAGCCATCCAATCCTAACCTGCTAGATCTCCATGGATCATCCATCTCCATCATTTCCAAGGCTTCGCAAATCCATGCTCTAATCGAACCACTGAATGAATTTTCGACTACTTCCCACCTTCCTACAACCAAAGGACATATAGCCGCTTCTTCACCTTTCTCTCAACCATTACCTCTTGGAAAATCTCTCTTCATTTGTCAAACAGCCCCACACTAACCATCTTCCTAGAGAACCCTATCACCCATCATATACCCTAATCTCTCCAATCAAGATTGAATAGAAAATCATGCATCCAAACCTTTCATCCCAAAAAAATATTTTTCGTTAATCCTCTCAGCCTCCACCTTCAAC
Organism: Cocos nucifera; assembly: GCA_006176705.1. NCBI lineage: Eukaryota > Viridiplantae > Streptophyta > Magnoliopsida > Arecales > Arecaceae > Cocos > Cocos nucifera. The sequence continues at coordinate 164,287 of QRFJ01001439.1, forward strand.
CCGCTGCTCTCGATTGGCCAAACCACCGCAATAACAAAGGTAGATCTGAGACATACCATGGAATAGATGTACAGATTTTTGATTTCTTCCTATGACTTTTTCTTCTCTTTCATGCACCATCAGGCTCTGATATCAAATATTGGGACAATCGGTACCGCTCTGATACCAAATATTGGGATAATTGATACTGCTCTGATACCAAATATTGGAACAATCGATACCGCTTTGATAATAATTACAGCAAAAACTTCTGATCTTTAGCATGGATTTGAGAAAACCTATGACATTCTCTATGGTAGCAGATCATCGATCCATCAATCTGGATATGTGATGGGGCGCCTCCCTCCTTGGGCTTGAGGGAGCCGCCCTCTTGGGACAGCAACTTTAGAAAGAAGAGAGAAGAGAGATTAAGAAAGAAAAGATCTATATTCCAATGCATAATGAAATTCTAATACAATCTATGTATTTATACATAGCTATTAGGCCCGATCAAAAACTCTCCTGGCTAATCCAATACATGAAAGCACTTACCGAGCCCATGTATATATGTCTCACATGCTCTCATCTCCTACATTTAGTCCCAATCCATCCATGAGTTAGCCCCTTTAAGATCTTATTGGACCAAATCTTAAGACCTCTTGGATTAATTCTAATCCAAGATCAAATAGAAAATCCTGTCCAGTTTTGCTCGCAATCGTCAAGCCGGCTCTATCAAAAGCCAAGCTAGCTCGACTACGTCTCGCCCGAACCCTATCTTCTATCTATCTGAGAGAGCCATTTCGACACGCCCCAAGCTGGCTCGATCTTAGTCTGAGCCAGCTCGCTGCATATCCGAGACTACTACAAAAAGTGCCTACGACATCGCATACTATGATAGCGGTTTTTGAAATCGTTGCAATAAAATCTACGGTAGTGGTTAAAAGGAACCGTTGCTATAGGACGGACCTATGGCAGCGGTTACAAAGAACCACTACCATAGGCCAACCTATGGCAGTGGTTAGAAAAATCACTACCATAGGTTGGACCTATGGTAGCGGTTCCTTGTAACCGCTACTATAAGTCGATCCATGGCAGCGGTTAGGCCATATATTTTTTTCTTATTTTTTCTATAAATATTATATAATTTTAAAATTTAATGCTCATCTTCACCATTCATTATCTAAATAATTATCATTAGAGTATCATCACAAAACATCACCTCGATCCGATGGCCCTAGTCTCATCGATCAAAAAAATTTGATTTCGACGATCACGAATGATGATGCAATGATCTAATAGATGGAGACCTCCGATAAATCCAAAAATCTACAATGATGATCTCGATTATATTTGTACCATACTATCAAAGTTTTACTTCGATCAGATATCATTATCTTTATCAATTTAGTATAGATTAATTTCAACCGTTAAATGATAAATGAGTGATCAAAGGATTAGATGGTATTCAATTATGAGATAATTTTTGTTATAAATGATCTTGGCTACTACTTTAATTATTTTTTATGGTGGTCATTATAAAATTTAACTCGTGAGACTAAGAATGATCTAAAACTATATGTCACCTGATAACCATTCTTAAACTCCGTTGGTTGTTATACTCATACTTTTGCAATATCTGCTTAACGTGAATAGTTCATATGAATATGATTTAAATTTTACTATCATCGCTATATAAAATAATTAAAATTATAGCAAAGATCATTTAACTAAAAAATTATCTCATAATCGAACACCATTTAGCCCTTTGATTGCTTGTTTCTAATTTAACGGTCGAAATTATTTCATACTAAATTGACCATGATAACGATATTCGATTAAAGAGAAACTTTAATAGTAGGCTACAAATATCACCGAAATCATCGTTGCAGATTTTTGGATCGATAGACGATCTTCATTTATCAGATCATCGCATCATCATTCATGATCGTCAAAATTAAATTTTTTTGATCGATGAAGCTAGGGCCACTGGATTGAGGCAATCTTTTTTTATGACACTCTAATGATAATTATTTAGATAGTAAATGGTGAAGATAAGCATTAAATTTTAAAATTATATAATATTTAAAAAAATAAAAAAAATTAATTTTCAACCTATGGCAGTGGTTAAACAAATTTTTCTTTCCTTTCGTACGCTCTCTCTCTCCCCTCCTCTCCATCATTGATGAGACTCCACCCAAGTCCTTCCCCCTGACCGGCCCCGCCTCTTGACGGTCTTCGCCCACCCCCTGCGCGGACCCCTCCCTAGCAGTCTTCGCCCACCCCCACCCATCCAACCCTCCGCCCGTCCCACCCCCCGTGCTACCCTTCCCATCCCCGGCCACCATCACCCCATGCCCTCCCCATCCCCAGCTGCTACCGCTCCTGCCCTCCCCATCCCTGGCCGCCCACCCCCTGCCCACCCTGACCGCTGCACCCTACCCTTTCCATCCCTGACAGCTGCCGCCCACCCCACTGCCCTGCCCTTCCCATCCCCGACCGCCCGCCCCCTGCCCTCCCCATCCCAGGCCACCACCGCCCCTGCCCTCCACATCCCTGATCGCCACCACCCCTACCCTCCCCATCCATGACTACCGCCGCCCCTTGCCCTCCCCGACCGCCAACCCCTGCCCTCCCCATCCCCGATTGCCCACCCCTACCCTCTCCCTCCCCTAGCCTCCCCATCATGGTGCCCCTCCAAGCCCCCTCTCCCTCTCTCTCCTCTCTCTCTCTCTCTCTCTCTCTCTCTCTCTCTTTTCTCTTTCTTTTTCTCTCTCTTCTCTCTATCTCACTATCTTGTTCTTGTTTCATAGGTTACCTCTAGCACCGTTGTCTTCCTCTAGCATCGTCGCCGGCGACCCTCGGAGCTTTCGATGTGACCCCATCTATATAGCTGTAGATATAATTTTTATTTTAATTTCATAGTATTATTTATTAATCACTAAACTAGATCTATCAATGAGTCAAATTTGGATCGAAACTTGGATATTCAAATTTGGACCTGATTTTAATTATTGGTACTGGACCTAAATTCGAATATCTGATGGGTCCATACTTAAAGTACTAGACCCGGACCCTAATGAATTTTGGATATCCGGACCCAATTTTAGGATTCAAAACTAAGAAAGGGAGAGGGAGAAAGGGAGGGAGGGGTTCAGCCTCGTCACCATTGCTGACGAGGGAGATCGAGAGAGAGAGAGGGAGGGAGGGGGTTTGGCCTCATTGGCATCACTGGGACGGAGGGGGTCTAGCCTCACTGGCGAGGGAGATTGAGAGAGTGAGAGAGGAAGGAAGGGGGTCAGTCTCGTCGTCGTCGCTGGTGAGGGAGATCGAGAGAGGGAGAGAGGAAGGGAGGGGGTCCGACCTCACCGATGAGGGAGATCAAGAGAGGAAGAGAGGGATCAGGGAGGGGGTCCGACCTCGTCGGCGATGGAGATTGAGTAAGAGATGGGCAGTTGAAAAGATAAGGGGAGGGTGGAGATAGCCAAGAATAGAAAATGGCACATAGTCGAGCTGGCTTGGATACGCAGTCGAGCTGGCTCAAACTGAGATCGAGCCGACTGGGGGAGGACCTGAGTTGGATGTCTTGGGCATGGAGCCGGTTGTCTCAAGCATAGAGCCGGCTCGACTTCTGAGCGAGCTGGCTCGATGGATGCAAATAGAATTTGATATGTCTCTCTAAGATTCCAACTTTAAGTCCTAAGGTGCCGCCATCATCTACTACGTTCTTCTTTTAGGTTTTTGGATTAACACTCAGGTTTCTGCAAAAGATTGGATCTACGATTGTTGCTCATCCTTAATTATTTATGAATGTAATTCATACTGTAGAATTTATTGGATAATATTTTTTGGATGTTTATTTCTTGTTGCTTTTGTTTATTGTATTGCATAACGATAGACCCATCAATTGATTAGTGTACATAATCTCCAGCATCCGTACAATTGTATGTAATTGTATGGATGAGAGAATTATGTATAATGATCAATTGATTATTCAATTTGGATAGTTTGAAAATTACAGATAATTCTATAGGTAGTTACAGTAATCAAACAATATGCTAAGGATTTTGAATTGAATTTTGGACAGTATTTCTCTTTTGTTCTCCCTACATGGGAGAACTAAAAAAAATGCTGTCAAAATTTCATTCAATCCCTATTGCATATCGTTTGATTACTGTATTGAACCTATAGAATTAATGTAATTTTTGAATGTGATAGAACCTATCTTTACCTATTAATTGATGATATGATGCATTTATTGCATGTCTGAAAATAATATTTAATGTGAGTTCCACACATGATATTTATTTCAATCCTTATTTATGATGCATTTTTTATTTATAATGCATATTTATTTATAATGCATTAGTATATAATTTAAGTTTCATGAATGATTTAATTGCAGTTCATCATTTTTAAAATGGATAAGAAATGGATGAAGTTTAGTAGGCTCTCATCAGAATATGAGGCTGAACTTCAAAAATTTTTTGATTTTACTATAAAAAAATTTGGGGACCATGGACATATCCAATATTCTTGTAAAAAGTGTATGGGTGGACCATGGCTATCTCGTCAAGATGTAAATGATCACCTCACTATTTATGATTTTAAAATTGATTATAAAATTTATTGGGACCAACATGATGAGGGCAGACTACAAGAAGGCGATCAACATGATGGAAGACTGAAATAAATAATTCATGATATTTTTTTATTTATTGGCCATAATGATGGTGCATCTACATCTATGCCTGATCCTATGGTTGGTGGAATGAAAAATAGTGAGGATGTAGAGAAGGTCCGCAAGTTGATGGAAGATGCTAATGTTTCATTATATTTTGGATGTGAAAAGAAGACGAAGCTAGAGTTCTTAATCCAGTTGTATCATGCAAAATGCTCCAATAAGTTCAGTAATAATAGAGTGAACTGCATATTAGAGCTTTTGAAGGACATTCTTCTGGATGATGCACCAATTTCGAAGAATAATTATGAGGTATCGAAGATTATTGAATAACTGGGCTCAGCTTACACCAAGATACATGCATGTACTAATGATTGTATGCTTTATTGGGAGGGGGATGTCAACCAAAACAAGTGTATGAGGTACGGTGTGTCAAGCTGGAAATAGAATAAAGATGGCACATCAACTCATATACCTCAAAAATTGATGTGGAACTTTTCTTTAATTTCGAGACTACAAAAGTTGTTTATGTCGGTAAGAATATCGAAGAATATGAGATGCCATGAAGAGGACCGAATAAAAGATGATGCATTGAGGCATCCAACTGATGGAGAGGCATGGCAGAAGTTTAATGAATTACATCCTGACTTCGCACATGAGATACATAATATGAGGTTAGACTTATCGTGCAATGATTTCAATCCATTCAAGCATATGAATACCGTCCATAGTGTATGGCCAGTATTTATTCATGTTTATAACCTCCCGCCATGGATGTGTATGAAAAAATCTTTTGCTTTCATGACAATGCTCATCGCTGGACTGATGGAGGTAGGTAATGATATTGATATTTATTTATAGCCTTTTATTGCCAAGATAAAATAGTTATGGAGCATTCAAGATGTTCCAACTTTTGATGCTTTGCTGAATGAGTCATTCTTCTTGCATGTAGCACTTTTGTGGACAATAAATAACTTTCCAATCTATGCCCTAATGTCGGATTAGAGCACCAAAGGTGAGCTAGCATGTTCGATTTATGAAAAAAATATTCGATCTAGAAGGTTGACACATCGGAGGAGCTTTAGTTGTATGGGGCATCGATGTTTTTTTCGTCGAAATCATCCATACATAAGAGATGCATACTCCTTCGATGGCACTGTTGAAGAAGATGAGGTACTTAGTCGGATGTCTGAAAGTGATGTACTTAGAGAGTTGGATGGTCTTAGTGTTGAATTTAAAAAAGATAATCCGATTGATGGTAAAAACAAGAAGCATCGATCAAAGAAAGATGACACATATTTTAATTGAAGGAAAAAGAGCATCTTCTTTAACTTGCCATATTGGGAGATAAACTTATTGTGCCACTGCTAAGATATAATGCATATTAAAAAGAATATATGCGAGCTCCTATTAGCAACAATCTTAAATATCAAAAATAAGACTAAGGATGACTTGAATTCTCAATTTGACTTAAAAGAATGGGATATTAGAAAATTACTCCATCCAAAGCTGACAGGAGGAGAATAGTGGAGGCTCCCTGATAAGCATCATAAATTCACCAATAAAAGTATTAATTTATTAATTAATTTATATTAATTTTTAAAAATTATTAATCAATTTATATATAATTTTTAAAAAAATTATATTTTTATTAATTAAAAAATTAATTAAAAAATAATAAAAATTAAAAGATAAATTTTATTATTAATGGAAAGAGCTCATTTTTTTGATCACAACGAAATAAATTTTAAGTAAAATAGAGCTAAAATGGAAAAGATATGAATTTTTAAAGATATAAAATAAATAAAAATTAAATAAAAAGGAAAATGGCTCAACCGACTCCGTAAGCCGAGCCACCAAGTCAAGTCAAGCCATCAAAGCTGACTCAGCCATTTAAGCCATCAGTCGGTCCACGATCTAGGCGTGGACCGCCAGCTCAGCAGAAACCGACGAATCAGAAATTGCCACGTGGCGAACCTGGACCCTTAAAGGGTCCATAGAAATTTATCGCGGCTCACAGGGTATTTTGGTCTTTTCACCTAGCGACAAGAACGCTGATTGGCTGTGGTGTGCGGTGCGGCCAGTCCACGCGGTCCATAGGAACAGTAATTGCACGATCGGACGGCTGTGGTTGATTACGATCAAGATCGGACGGCGGTGGTGATTTCCAGGCTTAATTCAAATTTTATCAGCGATCTGGCGCGATCCAATGGCCAGAAAATCAAGAGATGAAGATCCAACAGTCTAGAACACTCCCGATGGTGATCAAGACTCCTGACGCATGATTTGCGGCCAGATTTCCTCCATCAACGCACGATCGGACGGCCAGAATTTAATCCGGCTCGATCAGGGCTGATATGCATCCGATTTTGATGATTTTTGGATCGTTGGATTCTTATTGAATGGCCAGATTTCACCAAATTTACTAGAGTCATATCAGAGCTGATTTAATTCAAATTTTATCCAAATTTCTTTATATTTTGATGATTACAAAGGCTATTAGTCCCATATTGCCTTTAGAAAAAATATCCACCCCTCCTAACTCTATAAAAGGGACCCCAGGCCTCCAAAAATCAACATCTCCGATCAAAGTGAAGTTTTGGTACAGAACAAAGCCAGGCTATGGGTTAAAGGCTGCTTCGAAGCAACGGATGCCAAGAAGAAGAGCCGGGCTTCTACACCATCTTTCTGCCAATGCCGATCCAAAATCAGAGATCAGGCTATTTTATTTTATTTTATTTTAAATTTTATGTATTTAAATTTTAAAATTTTAATTAATAAAAATTTTATTTTTGCACTTTAATTTTTTGCTTTTTATTTTTATTATAATTTAATTTCTGTACTTTAAATTATTGCTTTGCAAGTAGATGCTAAGATCTAACTAGTAGATCTTAGTACCAAGTTTAAATTCCTGCACCTTTTAATTTTCATTTTTTATTTTTCGACTTCATTTTTTTATCCCAAAACTCTTCTCTTTTTCTTTTCAAAAATCAAAGATTTTAAATCTAAAAACACTACCTTCCCTGTGGATTCGATTCGACTTATTGCTATCTACGCATTTTCAATGATTTTAAGAAGTCGGATTAAACTGATAAACACGGTGTCTTAACGACAACATCGCGTTCCTATCAAGTTTTTGGCACCATTGTCGGAGAATATTTTTGATTTTTGATTTTGATTTCTTTGATTTATTAAAAATAATTTCGACAAACGCATCAAGTTTTTGGCACCGTTGTCGGAGAAGGCACGGATATTAAATTTTTGATCTCTTTGATTTTTCTATAAATAAATTATAAATAAAATTTTTATTTTCTTATAAATATTGCTTGCTAATTTTTTTTATTATTTTGTAGAAAAAAAAATTAAAGAACAAAAAGAATCAGAAGTTTTGCTTGGTGAGATCAATCCTAACCCTAGTTCTCTTTTCTTTTTATTTTATTTATTTTTTTATTTTATTTTTAAATTAATTTTAAAAAAATATTTATTTAAATCTAATTAAAAATCTCATGATAAGATTAGAAATCTTAACTGCTTAGAGCATGCATCATATTAGTTTTATTTTTATCTTTATTTTTATTTTTATTTTTTTTTTTGGTGATTGCTGGAGGCAAGGTAAGGTCTTTCAGAATTCAATTAGTTGCATGCATCTAGTTTAAATTGCATAGAACCCTTTTGATTGAAAATTTTTTTTGTTGCATATTCATATTAAATCCAAATTAAGGGCACAACCCAATTAAATAAGATAAGGTGGGGATTTGATCACCCTTCCTTAGCCCACAAACAACCAACCAGCATCCTGCATTGACCTAAGCCTTTAAATTTTAAAATCAATTAGACATCAACCCTAGGAACTCGAGCTCAATAGGACAAAAAAATCCTAAGAGTTGAACCAGGGTTAGGATAAGTCAATTTGACTGGTGTCTAGGAAAGTGGTTCAGGGACGACTGGGCCCGAAGGAAGGTGGTTTCTAATTGGTTCCATTCGCTTACCTGGCCAAGCACAATTGGTGTCTAAGGCAAGCAATGGAGGGGACTCCCACCGATCTTACACTTACCTGGCTAGTTGATTAGCTAATCCTACACTTGGAGGGCTTAAAGGTGACCTTGGTAGTTAGGAGCTGTCTAGATCTAGGATAACCCTTAGTCAGAATTGATTGACCAATTTGATTGCTAACCAACATCAAACCTAATTAAACTTAATTCTTCTCTCTCTTCTTAGTTCTAGGACTCCTTAGGATCTCTTCTTTAGAACTCTTCTTTCTTTCTTTTTCTTACTCCTCTAAAAATAAAATAATATAAAATAAAATAAAAATTAAACTAATTAAAAAATATTAAAAATAATAATTAAATTAAATTAAAATTAATAAAAAAAATAATTTAAAAAAAATAATTTTAATATAATAAAATAATAATAAAAAAATAAAAATAATAATAATAATAAAATGGTCTCACTACATGGATCAAATAGAAAGCTTAAGGAGTTAAGACACTCAATAGTGGTACAATGTTAAAAAAAAAAAAATGATCTCGCTACATGGATCAAATAGAAAGCTTAAGAAGTTAAGACACTCAATAGTGGTACAATGTTAAAAAAAAAAAAAATGGTTTCCCACCAAGTAACCGGGTCCCGTTGCCTAAGTAAGCAATGATATTCACATCAAAAAGTGGGCAATGTAAAAATAAAAATTAATAAATGAAGGACGAAAGTAGCAATACACCTGCCTATATGAAAGTTTAGACAAATCAGAGATAAAGGTAGGATCATTTAGAAAAAGTTCTAAAAAATTTAATGTTCTTTACTTAATTTTTCTATTGATAAGTATTAATACCCCAATGATATGTCTCATTTAAGCTCTACTGAATATCAATGGCCATTTTGAAAATTGCTTAGGTAAAATTCGAAACTCTAAAGTTAAAAGGTATTTAAAACTAAATTCTTTCTTTACTCGAGGACGAGCAAAGCTTAAGTTGAGGGGGTGTGATAAGCATCATAAATTCACCAATAAAAGTATTAATTTATTAATTAATTTATATTAATTTTTAAGAATTATTAATCAATTTATATATAATTTTTAAAAAATTCATATTTTTATTAATTAAAAAATTAATTAAAAAATAATAAAAATTAAAAAATAAAATTTTATTATCAATGGAAAGAGCTCATTTTTTTGATCACAACAAAATAAATTTTAAATAAAATGGAGCTAAAATGGAAAAGATATGAATTTTTAAAGATATAAAATAAATAAAAATTAAATAAAAAAAGAAAACGGCTCAGCCAACTCCGTATGCCGAGCCACCAAGTCAAGCCAAGCCATCAAAGCCGACTCAGCCATTTAAGCCATCAGTCAGTCCACGATCCAGGCGTGGACCGCCAGCTCAGCAGAAACCGATGAATCAGAGATTACCCCGCGGTGGACCTAGACCCTTAAAGGGTCCACAGAAATTTATCGTGGCTCACAGGGTATTTTGATCTTTTCACCTAGCGACAAGAGCGCTGATTGGTTGCAGTGTGCGGTGCGACCGGTCCACGCTGTCCATGGGAATAGTAATTGCACGATCGGACGGCTGCGGTTGATTGCGGTCAAGATCGGACGGCGGTGGTGATTTCCAGGCTTAATTCAAATTCTATCAGCGATCTGGCGTGATCCAATGACCAAAAAATCAAGAGATGAAGATCCAACGGTCCAGAACACTCTCGATAGTGATCAAGACTCCCGATGCATGATTTGCGGCCAGATTTCCTCCATCAACGTGCAATCGGATGGCTAGAATTTAATCCGACTCGATCTGGGCTGATATGCATCCGATTTTGATGATTTTTGGATCGTTGGATTTCTATTGAATAGCCAGATTTCACCAGATTTACCAGAGTCATATCAGAGCTGATTTGATTCAAATTTTATCCAAATTTCTTTATATTTTGATGATTACAAAGGCTATTAGTCCCATATTGCCTTTAGAAAAAATATCCAGCCCTCCTAACTCTATAAAAGGGACCCCAGGCCTCCAAAAATCAACATCTCCGATCAAGGTGAAGCTTTGCTACAAGGCAAAGCCAGGCTATGGGTTAAAGGTTGCTTCAAAGCAACGGGTGCCAAGAAGAAGAGCCGGGCTTCTACACCATCTTTCTGCCAATGCCGATCCAAAATTAGAGATCAGACTATTTTATTTTATTTTATTTTATTTTTAAATTTTATGTATTTAAATTATAAAATTTTAATTAATAAAAATTTTATTTTTGCACTTTAATTTCTTGCTTTTTATTTTTATTGCAATTTAATTTCTGCACTTTAAATTATTGCTTTGCAAGTAGATGCTAAGATCTAACTAGTAGATCTTAGTACCAAGTTTAAATTCCTGCAGCTTTTATTTTTTATTTTTTATTTTTTGACTTCATTTTTTTATCCCAAAACTCTTCTCTTTTTTTTTTTAAAAATCAAAGATTTCAAATCTAAAAATACTACCTTCCCTGTGGATTCAATCCGACTTATTGCTATCTACGCATTTTCAATGATTTTAAGAAGTCGGATTAAACTGATAAATACGGTGTCTTAACGACAACATCGCGTTCCTATCACTCCCTCATGCATACTATGTTATGAATGCCTCTAAACGGTCTACATTTCTTTATGTGTTTGAGAACATAAAGATTCCTGATGGATACTCACGCAACATATCAAAACATGTGAATAGTAAGGATGTCAAACTTGAGGGATTGAAGACTCATGATTATCATGTGCTGATGCAGAAATTGATCCCAATAACTATTCACCGTGTGTTATCAAAAAATGTCAGAATGACTGTTATTCATCTTTGCAACTTTTACAGTAAAATTTATGCAAAGAGGTTACTTAAGAAAGACGTAAAAAAAATGAGCGGTGACTATATTATGTGATCTAGAGAAGATATTTTCATCATCATTTTTCATGGTTATAACGTATCTCACCATGCACCTCGCAGGAAAGTTGCACTTAAAGGCTTAGTGTTTTGCCGATGAATGTATCCTACTGAGAGGAATATTCAAACTCTGAAATCTTATATATAAAATATGAATCATTCGGAGGGATCCATAGTAGAAGGTTATTTGGGTCAAGAGTGTATAGATTTTTATACCATGTACTTAAACAAGCTCGAGACATGTCGTAATCGGCCAATGAGAAATCGGGATGATCAGTATGAGCCAATTGAGCCTGCATTTGAGTTCATTCCATAGTCAGGTGGACTTTTCACTTCATACCACCTCACTAATTTAAGCATTGAGAAAAGGGATAAGGCACACTGCTACGTGCTCTTTAACTGTGATATTATTGAGCCATACATAAGGTGAGTCACTCAACCTTATTTATTTTATAATAATTAGAAAAAAATATTTAATTATATCTAAATTTATTCTTTGTGCATGCAACAAACACAAGGAGGTCATAAGAGTAAAATATGGTGCTCTAAGTATGCAGGAGAAAGAGAAAATGCACAACAAAAAATTTTCTGAATGATTCAAAGATTATGTAAGCGATTATATATTTTTGCCTTGTACAACTTATTTGAATATATTTACTAATTAGGTGTCATCTCCTTAATTAGCTGTGAAGATTGCCGCTCAGTGATGTGAGCCTTAAAGTGCGTACTCTTTCAGTGGATCCTTATCGTACCGTGCGTGAGTATAAACTACTCGTCATTAATGGCTATAAGTTTAATATTCACAGTAGGTCCATAAATATGGCAACACAAAATAGTGGTGTCATGTTGAGCGCCACCATTGGATGTTATGCTAGCTCGAGGGATTCACAGCCTTGTACGAAGGATTTGAACTATTATGGCATAGTGAAGAAGATAGTCATCTTGGACTATTATTCTAAAGGAAGGATTGTGTTGATGAAGTATAATTGGTTTGACACTTTGTCACAGTCTGGGATGAAGATTGATGAGTGTGGTTTTACTCTCGTTAACATGCAATGCTATCTCCGCACTGAAGAACCGTATATACTTACCTCCCAAGCTAGTCAAGTCTTCTACGTTAGTGATCCCTTAGAGCCTCAATAGGGTGTTGTTGTGAAGATGGTGCCTAGGCATATTTTTGATGATACCGAAGTTGATGACGATGTTGGACCATGCATGCAAAGTGCTCATCTAGGACAAAACTTACCTAGTACTGTTGAGGTTCTAGACATATTTGTCAGGAGTGATGGTGATGTTCATATTGTAGATGCCACTAGGCGATGACTTCAATATTCTGATATAAATTATTAGAGTCTATTTATTAATGTGTTGCTAATATTATTGTTCAACATGTTATATTTATTGTCCAGAGGTTGCAACCCAAGAGGAGGGGTAAATTGGGTTTCTAAAATAGAGATGGTTGGAGAGAGATTTTGAGACCTCTCAATTCCGAACGAGACATCTCATCGGAATCGTGAGAACTCTCGAGAATCCTACGAGACTTCCCACTCTCAGAGCATAGAAACTGAGTTTCTATTTTGGTCAAAGAGATTTTTGAAGAATTTTTGCTATCAATCAAAGAGATTTGATTTTTATTTAAATCCTCCTTTATATCTTTCTTGTTTTGATCTATTTTGATCAAAGAGCTCTCTTTCTTTTGATCTTTAGAAGCTTAAAAAAATTTTCTTCTTTAAGGATCTTGACTTGATGAATTTTTGTAGATCTTTTTTTGAAATGATTCTTCAATTTAAATACCTAGAAAGACCTACATACACTCATGAAATATATAGTTAAATACTCAAACTCATGTTGATTAATGTTTCAGATCATGATAGCACCAAAAAACCATCTAACTTTCACCCCCACCCCTCGAATGACTATGCAGAGCTCCACATATGAGCCGTGCCGGTAGGTCGTGCCATGCCAGTAGGCCATGCCTTGGGTCGTGCTATGTCGGTAGGTTGTGCCGTGCCATGCCATGTTGTGTCGGTAGGCCACACCTTGGACCATGCCATGCCGATAGGCCATGCCATGCCATGTCGATAGGCTATGTCATACCGTGCCATGTCGGTAGGCCATGCCTTGGGCCGTACCATGTCGGTAGCTAAGAGAACCCCTAGCCGCTAAAAAAACATCCATCTTATTGCTTTTCTTTATTGCATTGCATAGCGATAGACCCATCAATTGATTAGTGTACATAATCTTCGGCATCCGTATATTTATATATAATTGTATGGATGGTACCTAGGCATATCTTTGATTATTGTTCAATATGTTATATAGGTTAATGTTCATTAATGTTGTAGGTCACGATGGCACCGAAACACCATCTAGCTTTCACCCCTGGCCCTCAATCGGCGGGTTATGTGGAGTTCAGCATCTGAGGTGCAATCAGGAGCATACTCCATCCATCCTCCGTACATTGACTGCTCAAAGGACCTCTACCACCGACATCTACTCCATCGGTGGCATCTACTCCATCCGATGGAATCTACTCCATCGACAGCCAGCCACCATCATCACACATCTCCGAGGCACATGCTACTATGCAGGCAATATCTGAGTGTACATTTTTATTATATTATTTATTTATTTTTTATATAGTATTTGTATACTTATATATTTGCATAATGTATTTTTATTGCAGGTGCATCATCCAGCCAGACATTTCACGGTCCTACATATATGGCGCATGTGTGGAACCGCCAGCATCAGATGATGGTGCAGTATGATGAAGAGGGAATGCCAGTAAGGGAGATGCATTTCTTTTTTGGAGTACTTATGAGGCGATCAAACATTATTCTCGTGGAGCCTAGAGGCTGGCAATTGATGGATGATGCTGTCAGGGATCAGGTGTGGGAGGAGATATGGGTAAGTGCATCTTAATTATATTTATGTATTTTACATATTTACACTATATTTGATTAGAATAATTTTATAACTGATTTTTGATAACTTTGTACAGAGGAGGTACGACTTTTCTGATCATGAGAGGGCTCAAGATGCCCGACTAAAGAAGATCGGGGAGTTGTACTAGGGCTACAAGGTCAAGCTCTACAGAGGATGGCTCGAGCACCAACGAGACACTCCAGAGGAGCTTGTTTTTTGGACACAAGACTGTTCTCCAAGTTAGTGGGAGAGGATGGTTACACATTAGAGGAGCTAGGAGTTAGAGGTAAAATTACTAACTTTTAAATTTTTTAATATACTTAAAATTATATTTAAATATTTTTAAATATTTATTATTTATTTGAATACTTATTAGGCTACCTCCTATCAGAATCGAAAGAATCAGGCAGTCCAGGAGTATACGCACACCCTCGATTGTGAGTTTATGGCCAATCATATGCATAGAAAGGTAATGAATTCTAAATCTTACTAAATAAATTAAATTAATATTTTTTTATTTTTGATAAACTGATCCATTGTTATAACTGATGAGATCATGGAGTGATGCCCAGCCATAGTGAAATCTTTTAATCCAACTGTACGAACAAGAAGGGCAGGTCGATGAATGTCGCGATCGAAAAGATTTTTGTAAGTATTAAATATATTAGTATACATGATTAATATTATAGTATTTCTTATAAAATTTTATTTAAATTTATAATTACAGGATCAGTTAGATGCGCTCGCGAGTGAGGGCCTAGATACCTCTGGCTCCAATGACCATCTATCTCAAATCTTGGGACCTGAGCACTCTGGAAGGATCCGATGCAAGCCCAGACATATGCTGACCAGCTATTGGTCTGAGGTGAGCATCTTTTCATAGGCTTTCGGTGTCATCTGTCGAAAGGAGCTTAAGGAGGCATTGGCATGGGCAGATCATGTTGCAATGTAGGCAGATCGGACTGAGGAGCGTGCATCTTATCTGGAGGGCATCATGAGAGACATGGTGTCGACGCTCAGTGCGTATTTTGGAGGTATCTTCACGAGCTTTGAGGATATGTCGGCCTGCATTCCAGCTCCAGCTCCTCCAGCTCTGGCTCTGACTCCAGCTTTGACTCCAGCTCCAGCTCTAGCTCCAGCTCGTGCTTCATCTCCCGATGATGATGATGATGTAGATTTAGGAAACTTTTGATATATTTTTTTAAAAAAAATATTATAATAAATTTTATTTAATAATAAAATTTTAATATTTCAAAAATATTTTTATATTTATAATATTTTTTATATTATATATCTCTATATTTATCAAAAAAATATAAAAAAATTTAAAATTTTATATTTTTTAATTATTCAAAAGCTACGATAGTGATTTACAATCGCTGTCGTAGACGTGCCAACTACTGTCATAGGCATTGTGTCAACTGCTGTATTAGATCTATGGTAGTGGTTACATAACTGTTGTCATAGACTAATCTATGATAATAATTTTATAATCGCTGCCATAGATAAGCCTATGACAGCAGTTTTGAGAATCGCTGCAACAATCGCTGCCATAGACCTACGACAATGGCTGTAGTGGCAATGGTTAGCTAACCGCTGTCATAACCTATAGCAACGGTTTTTTGGGCTACGACAGCAGTTCGCTATGGCAGTGATTACGAACTATTGCCATAGCCCTGTTCTATAGTACTCGAGTTAGCTCGCCTGTATATCAGTCCCTTATCATGGTTGATTCTTGGCTTTGATCTTTTATTTCACCTTATGTCCTAGGTCTTCAGAGCACCTACAAAGTCTCTCAAGGTCCTCACATCTGAACCTCAAGTCCGTGTAGGGCTACATGTCACCTTCATCTAGGATAACTCCTGTCCTAGTCCTATGACTCACACCCATCTTAGACTCTCAGAGCCAACACCCTGGCTCCTCTTTTGGCCTTCCAAGACTTGGGAGCACTACACCTCCTACAAAGGTAGCGTGTAACCCTACACGGATTCGAGGTTCAGGTGTGAGGACCTTGAGGGGCTTGATAGATGCTACGAAAACCTAGGACATAAGGTGGAGCAAAAGACCAAAGCTAAGAGAAGAATCAACCAAGACAAGAGGCTGACACACAAGCGGGTTGGCTCAAATATGCAGTTGAGCTAGCTTGGGCTGAGACCGAGCCAACTCGGGGCACAGTCAGGTCGGCTGTCTTAGGTAGAAAAAAGATAAGGTTCAGACGAGATGCAGTCGAGCCAGCTCGACTACTAATAGAGCTGGCTCGATGATGGCGAACAAAACTAGATGGGGTTTTCTATTTAGATCTATGATAGGTTTTTATCCTAAGATCTTAAGGCCTGGTCCAATAGGATCTTAAGGTAGCTAACTCATATATGGATCGGGTTTAGATCCAGGGGTTTTCAGCTGGAGTTTTCAGCTAGTCTAGAAGAGTTTTCAGTTGGAGTTTGGGTTTATTAAAGTTCATATGTTATAGCAGAAATTCTAGGATATATAAATCCAGGTATTGTAATCTTTATAATAAGTGGAATCAATACAGAGCTTCTCTCCCTAGCTCTCTTCTTTCTTTTCTCTCTGGTTTTAATGCCAAACCCTAGGTACCGCCATCAACTTTGGCTCTTCTTCATATTTTTGGATTAACATCCAGCTTCGCGCAAGAAATCGAATCTATGACTATGATTTCGAGTAGCCGTAGGCACAACATATTAATCATTTGGGGTTTAATTTTAAAGTTATTTACAGTAAGTTGAGGCAACTTGATGCAAGAAGGCTGGATAGACCTAACTGGATAATATAAATCCTCAAAGATTTGGGGTTGATTGATTTTTTCTATTTTAAAGACTTTAGAACTTGACACAAGAATTGAATCAATTCTAACTAGTTGATCTGATATGGCCTTCTCCATGAGAAAAGTGGAGAATTCACTTTGTTTTCTATTTTATTATTATTATTTTTTTTATAAAAGATAAGAGAAAAGAAAGATAGATAAGAAAAGAGTTCTAGAGATGGAAGTCCTAAATCTAAAGGCGAAAGAGAAGAGTGAGAAGAATTAGTTAAACTTTTTTTAATTTTTTTAAATACTTATCAAGCAAATATCTATCTTAGGTTATCCTAGTTCACGATAGCTCCTAACTGTCAAGATTGTCTTCGAGTACTTCAAGTTCAAAATTGACTAACCGAATTAGCCAGATAAGTACAAGGTTGGTGGGAGTCCCCTCATTGCTTTTCTTAAACACCAATTAAATTAACTAGATCAGCAAACGAAATCAATTATAAACCATCTTCCTTCGGGCCCAATCATCCCACAAACTACTTTCCTAGATACCGACAGGCCAACCAACTTAAACCCGATCCAACTCTTTGGTTTCTTATCCTAATAAGCTCGGACGTCCCTAGGATTGATGTCTAATTGATTTTATTTAAGGATTAGGATTAATGCAATGAGAGAACTTGTTTGTGGGCTAAGAAAGGATGATAAAATCTTCATCTTATCTTGTTTAGGTTGGTGCCCTTAAAGCAGTTTAGATATGCTTATGCACAATCAATAAGAACAAATAAGTTTTAGTTAAACTCTAATAACAAAATAAGATCTAAGTAATATGTAAAAAGAGTAGGTTAGACTACGTACCTGGCTTGCAGCACTCACCAACTTATTGTAAAGCAAGATAAAAAAGATAGATAAGAAACACTAAAAACTAAAAAGCACGAAGAACAAAAATTTAGATACAAATTAAAAACACGCCAATTCTCTGACAACGATACCAAAAACTTGATGTGTCTTAAATATAACCGTAAGCGCACGATATGCAATATAGCATGTTCAGTGAGTATGATCAATCCCATGAGGAATTGAGTGCTTTCATATTTATATCAGACTATTGCTCAGGCGCGCTTTGACAAGAAGATAATAATTTATATTAAAAACTAAAGATGTAGAAAAGAAAATAAATGTAGAAATATAATATCTAGAAAACTAGGATTTTTGAATCCATTAGACCCTTGATTTAGGTATTTACTTGGTTGGATTTTCTTTTGTACTCAACCTCCCTTTTTAGTACATGACACAACTAAGCATAGGCTATGAATAGCTAGAAAACAATAACCTATCAAGTTTGTTCTCATGCACTAATTAAATTACTAATATTTTTTTGTACTAGAATAAGCATAGATCATAAAATAATTTAACCTAACTATGATCTATCAAATCCTTGTTGCACAAAAAAAAGGATGATGATGATGGAGCTCTACTTTAGTCATCTATCTTTGATCATTGATTCAAGCATGGACTATGAAGGAATTTTGATCTAACAATAACCCATCAAAATGGATTAAAAAAAGAAGAAAAATTGAGATTTATGAAAGGAAAGATTTTTTAAAAAAAAAATTATCCACATAAATACTAAAATCAAAAAGGGTTCTAGCTTCATCGTAAATCCTAGAGGATTGCTTGGCTAGACATCATTTGATTAAAAGCTATAAACTTGATTAAAAACATAAAAAAAATCTTATACTAATTATTAGAATTTAAAGTTGCATAAAATAAAAAAAATGCAGAAATTAAATAAGTAGGAAAAGAACAAGAAAATTAAACTATCTTATGCGCTGAAATTAAACTACAAAAAACTAAATTGCATAAGCTATGATTAAAAAAAAATAAAATAAAATTTTATTATTGAAATAAAAAGTTGATATAAAAACTAACTTCTAAGTCATTAACAGAGCTTGAAGTTAAAATAAGAAAATAAAAAAATATAGAACCTTCTTTGACCGATCTTTTCTTGGCTAACTCTCCTTCTCGTATGTTAGAAGGATCGAAAAAAGTAAAAATAAGATAAATAAAAATTTAAAAGATAGGTATTTCCATTTGTTACATGAGTTCCTACAAGTATTATAGTGTAGGGAGAGATATCTTCAAGCTAGAGGCACTGAACTTTATTTATAGGCATTGGAAGGGAGGAGGATTTTGTATATTTTAGATGTAGGACTAATAAAAGAATGCATCTTGAAAGAATGGATTGATAGGATTAAATGATAAGGAGGCTTGGATGGATGAAATGAAGGGTAAGAAAGATAAGGCAAGAAGGAGAGTTACCGTTCAATCTAAATTTTTTCTTTCTAAAAATTTTTTTAAAATTTTTTTTTTCTTGAATCCCACACGTCCGTCGCTTGCTCCATGCCCAGCATTCGTGTGAAGAAGCACGTCCACTCCCTCTATGCTTGACATCCATATGAAGCTAACCATCTAGCTCACTTCCGTAAGCTTCCTCCCATTAAATGCTCCATAAATGCCAACTTTTTTTTTTTTTAACATATGAACCAGCCAACAGATCAGGTCCCAAGCCTTTTTAGTCTTCTCTTTTTTAATATATATATATTTGTTGATGCAGAAATTGGTCATCGCCAGAATTAGCTGGAGCGGTGGTGGACGAGATCACCACCGGGGACCTACAAAATAAAATTCCATTCGGAGCCGGTGGGGGGTGGCTCCGGCAGGACCCTCCGACAATCAAGTCAGCTTTGGTCAATAGGAATGGAGTGCTCGGGAATGAGTTCCACTGAGCTTAGAGAAGGAGAGGAGAGCTTAGAGATCACGGAGATTCGAGTTAGCGTATCTAGAGGATCCTTTATAGGCGGAGCTTAGTTGATGGTGACGGCCATACCGCCTGGCAGAGAGCCGATGAGGCCGCATGGAGTTTGGTACGAAGAGGAAGGCGTCGTCAGATGGATAGTGACAGCCATACTGGCAGGTCATGGGTCGCATGGGGCTGGTTACGGAGAGAGTGGTATCGCCAGTAGTGGCGGCCATATCGTTCGGTGTTGTCGCCTGTTGCAGACTGATGGTGATAGTTCATCCAGAGAAGTTTGGACTTATAGGAGAGTTCGGCTGAAGGAAAAGCTTGGAAGCAGCTCGACCGTAGAGGAGTTCGGAGGAGCTCGATCGATTGAAGGGATGGCCACTTGAGGAGTTCGACCGAGGGATGACCGCTGAAGAGTTCGGGCGCTGGGAGATTCCGTTAAAGCTCGACCGCTTGGAGTTCAAGGAGCTCAGCCGCTAAGCAGTTCGGTTGGCTGAATGGGTTCGAAGGAGCTCAGACGCTAGGAGTTCGAGGAGCTTGGCTGCTAAGTAGTTCAGTCGACTGTAGGGGTTCAGCTAAGACCCATCCATTGAAGCTCTTCTGCAGCTACTGATTGCATTAGGCAGAGCATCAGGCTAGACTTCGGTAGGAGCGGGGTTTATCCCCAACAGTAGCTCCCCCACTCTCGAGCTTGAAACTCGAAGGAAGGGAGTGCAGAAAAGGCGACTGTCGAAGTCTTCTTTTGGGCTCCGTGCTGGTTCAGGTCGAAGCTCGGGGGAGATCTCATCTCCAGCTAAAGTTGATGCTGAAGTTGAAGCCCGGGGGAGATCCCATCTCCAACCGAGGTTGAGGTAGGCCTCATCTCCTACGATCGAGGTCGGAGATTGAGCTCATCGGGGGCTCGGAGGAGATCTTAACACCTACAGCCAAGCTTTCCTCGAGGGAGATCTTATCACCTGCAACCGAGCTTTCCTCGGGGGAGATCTTATCTCCTATGGCCGAGCTTTCCTCGGGGGAGATCTTATCTCCTGCAGTCAAGCTTTCTTTGGAGGAGATCTTATCTCCTGCAGCCAAGGTTGTTGCAGATGCTCGGGGGAGATCCTGTCTCCTGCAGTCGAGCTTTCCTCGGGAGAGATCCTATCTCCTACGGTCGAGATTGAAGTGGGCACTTGGGGGAGATCCTATCTCCTGCAATCGAGCTTTCCTCAGGAGAGATCTTATCTCCTATAGTCGAGGTTGTTGCGGACGCTCGGAGGAGATCCTATCTCCTACAGCCGAGCTTTCTTCGGGGAAGATCTTATCTCCTACGACTGAGCTTTCCTCGGAGGAGATCTTATCTTCTACGGTCGAGGTTGAAGTGGGCACTCGAGGGAGATCCTATCTCCTACAGTCGAGCTTTCCTCGGGGAGATCTTATCTCCTACGATCGAGCTTTCCTCAGGAGAGATCTTATCTCCTACGGCCGAGGTTGAAGCAGGCACTCGGGGAGATCCTATCTCCTGCAGCCGAGCTTTCCTCGGGGGAGATCTTATCTCCTACGGCCGAGCTTTTCTTGGGGGAGATCTTATCTCCTACGGCCGAGCTTTCCTCGGGGGAGATCTTATCTCCTGCGGCCAAGGTTGTTGCAGGTGCTCGGGGGAGATCCTATCTCCTGCAGCCGAGCTTTTCTCGAGGGAGATCTTATCTCCTGCGGTCGAGGTTGAAGCGGGCACTCGGGGGAGATCCTATCTCCTGCAGTCGAGCTTTCCTCGAGGGAGATCTTATCTCCTGCAGCCGAGGTTGTTGCGGGTGCTCGGAGAAGATCCTATCTCCTGCAGCCGAGCTTTCCTCGAGGGAGATCTTATCTCCTACGGCCAAGGTTAAAGCGGACACTCAGGGGAGATCCTATCTCTTACAGTCGAGCTTTCCTCGGGGGAGATCTTATCTCCTACGATCGAGCTTTCCTCGAGGAAGATCTTATCTCCTGCAGCCGAGGTTGTTGCAGGTGCTCGGGAGAGATCCTATCTTCTGCAGCCGAGCTTTAAGGCCTTTGACCTGCCCCTATTAGCACGAGTCCTCCTCCAGTTCCTAACACGGCAACTATTTGACTGCTTCATCCTCTGTTACCGCAGTTTCTGCATCAGGGAATAATAATGCAAAAATGAAGCAACTTTACTGAAGGGATATTATTGGTAATACATCCTCAGATTCTCTGAGTTCCAAGGTTGCAGAAGCATCATCCCTCCGAGCTCCTTCAAGTGATAAGCACCGGGCCGGATGACCTCCACCACTTCATACGGTCCTTTCTAATTAGGGGTGAGTTTTTTCTGACTCTGAGGCTGAGAGACAGTGGCTCGCCGGAGCACTAAGTCCTCCACTTTGAACGTCTTATTTTTGACTCTGAAGTTGTAATACCGAGCCACCTTCCATCTGTAGGTTGCCGTTCGGATGCGGGCTTTCTCCCTTTTTTCTTCCAGCAGGTCGAGGTCGACTTAGAGGTCCTGAGGATTGCGTTGCTCGTTGAAGCCCACGACTCGCACAGACAGGAGCTTGAGCTCGATTGGGATGACTGCCTCAACACTGAAGGCCAAGGCGAAGGATGTTTCTCCAATCAGCACCCTTTGAGTAGTTCGGTATACCCAAAGGACATGGTAGAGTTCGTCCACCCAGGCCCCTTTTGTCCTATCGAGCCTCGCTTTGATTCCTTGCAGCAGGATCCGATTGGTTATCTCAGCTTCCCCATTGGCCTATGGGTGAGCCACCGATGTGAAGTGGTGGGAGATGTTTAGTCCTTCGCAGAACTCAACGAACCTTGCCCCAGCGAACTGTCACCCATTATCGATTATGAGGGTTTGGGGCAGGTCGAACCGGCAGACTAGTGACTTTCAGACGAAGTCCTGCATCTTAGCCTCGGTAATCTTCGCGAGTAGTTCGGCTTCGACCCACTTGGTGAAGTAGTCGATCACAACCAAGAGAAACTTCCGCTGCCCAGATGCCGTTGGGAAGGAGTCGAGTATATCCATTCCCCACTGCACAAATGGCCAGGGTGAGCTGAGCGGAGTGAGTTTGGATGCCGGCTGCCTCTGTACGCTGGCGTTCTTTTGATAGTGGTCTCACCTCTTTACATATTCCATGGAATCGCGAAATAAGATCGGTTAGTAGTATCCCTGTCGGAGTAGTTTTTGCGATAAAGACCTGGCTCCTACGTGACTTCCGTAGAGTCCTTCGTGCACGTCCTATAGCGCGAGGTCGGCCTTCGAAGGTCGGAGACATCTTAGCAACGGGAGGGAGTACGATCTCTTATACAATCTGCCTTCGTATAAGACGTAGCAGGAGGCCTGATTCCTAAGCTTCTTTCGGATTATGAGGAAGGACCCCCTCCCTGAGGTAGGCCACCAGTGGGTCGATCCAACTTGGCTTGAATTTCATCTGCAGGACGACCTGAGTCTCCTCTGGGGTTGGGTACTTCAAAGTCTCCAGAAATACTCCTCTGGGTAGTTCGATTGGGGTAGAAGTGGCCAATCTGGAGAGAAGATTGGCTCTCACATTTTTCACCCTCAGAATATGTTGAATGCCGAAGCTGTCGAAGGTCGGAGTCAAGTCCCTCACTTTCCCAAGGTATCTCACCATGCTTTCCTCCCGTGCCTCGTAACTACCGTTGACTTGGCCAACCACTAACTAAAAATCGCTGTAGACTTGAAGCCGATCTACCTTTAGTTCTCTTGCTATCTTTAATCTGGTGATCAGCGCTTTATATTCGGCCCCATTGTTGGTCATAGGAAACTCAAAGCACAGCGTGTACTCAGCGACGACTCCCTCGGGGCCGACCAAGACTAGCCCCGCACCAACTCCAGTGGAGTTGGACGAACCATCCATGTGTAGGACCCAGGAGCCTTTGGAGAGATCGGTGTTTTCCTCAGGGAGGTCCGACCGTGGTAGCTCGGCTTCATCTAGGCTTGATCTCGCTTTGGTGCCGGTCTCGATCGACCCAAGCTCGGCTTCGATCGGAATGGTGCATTCCAGCACAAAATCCACCAGTATTTGAGCCTTGATTGATGGTCTGGGTCGATAGTTGATGTCGAACTCCATGAGTTCGATCGCCCATTTTATGATTCTTCCAGAAGCATTTGCCTGGTGAAGGACTGCTTTTATTAGTTGGTCCGTGAGGACCATTATGGTGTGCTCTTGAAAATAAGGTTAGAGCCACCTGACGGCAATTAGAAGAGAGTAAGTTGATTTTTTCAGCCTAGAGTACCTGATCTTCGCGTCCCTCAGGACTCGGCTCACGTAGTAGATCGGCCATTGCACCTTCGCTTCTTTCTTGACCAGCACCGCCGTCAGGGCCACTGAGGAGATAGCTAGATATAGAAATAATTCTTCCCCGAGTTTGGGCTTTGCCAGCAGCGGGGGCGAGCCGAGGTAGCTTTTGAGCTCTTCGAATGCCTGTTGGCACTCCACCATCCAGGAGAAATTCTTTGGTCACCTGAGAATGTGGAAGAAGGGCATGCATTGTTCGACCGACCTTGACACGAAGCGATTTAGGGATGCCACCTTCCCGGTCAGGCACTGAACCTCGATTGTCCTCGAAGCGATCATTTTTCGAATGGCTCGAATTTTCTCGGGGTTTGCTTCGATTCCTTATCTCGACACCATAAACCCCAGAAATTTTTTGGAGGTCATGCCGAAGGCGCACTTGGCCAGGTTCAGCTTCATCTTGTGCCTTATGAGTGCACCGAAGGTCTCTTCAAGGTCGGTGAGGTGGTCCGTTGAAGCTCGGGTTTTGACGAGCATATCATCTATGTACACTTCCATGTTGTGGCCAATCTGCTCCTTGAAGACCTTATTAACCAAACGCTGGTATGTTGCCCCCGCATTCTTGAGTCCAAAGGGCATGACCCTATAGCAATAAAGACCTCGGTCAGTAATGAAGGTAGTCTTCTCTTCGTCCTCGGATGCCATGTGTATCTGGTTGTAACCAAAAAAGGCATCCATGAAGGTGAGGAGCTCATGGCCCGAGGTTGCATCCACCAGCTGGTCGATCCTTGGTAGGAGGTAGCTATCCTTCGGGCAGGCCTTGTTCAGCTTCTTAAAGTCGACGCACATCCTCCATTTGTTATTCGCTTTTCTGATGAGAACCACGTTCGAGACCCAGGTCGGATAGTTAACCTCTCGAATGAGTCCGGCTTTGAGGAGCTTGTCTACCTCTTCAGCGATCGCTTTTTGCCTCTCTGGGGCATGGTGGCGTAGCTTTTCTCTTATCGATCGATGCCTCGGATCGACGGCCAGCCGATGTTCCATGACCTCGACATTGATCCCCAGCATATCTGCTGGGGTCCAGGTGAAGACGTCCATGTTTCTTCTGAGGAAAGCGAGGAGCTGCTCCCGAACGTCGGCCGCCAAGTTGGAGCCGATCTGCACCACGTGCTCCGAGTTTTCGTCACTTAAGGGCACAGAGATAAGATCCTCCATGGGCTCGCCTCGCTCCTCAGTGAGATCATCGCGGACGTCCAGTCCATCAACAAGATAAGGGTCGGGCTGATCTCCCTTATGCAGGGTGATCGAGTAGTAGTACCTTGCCAGAGCCTGATCTTCTCTAACTTCTCCGACTCCGTGACTCGTCGAAAATTTCATCTTCAAATAATAGGTTGACACTACCGCCCGGAGTGCATTTAGACTAGGTCGGCCAAGGATCGCGTTATAGACGGATGGGGTCCTTACGACTAGAAAGTCAACCTAAGCTTTGGCCTGCTTCGGGCATTGCCCTACTGCTATGGTCAATGTTATTATGCCTTCGACTGGTACGGCGTTGCCAGCAAACCCTACCAATGGGGAATTCATCGACCCCAAGCGATTGTCGGGTAGGATCATTTTTGAGAAGGCATCATAAAACAATACATCGATTGAGCTTTTGTTATATACCAAAATATGGCGTACATCGTAGTCAGTAATATTCAAAGAAATTACAACCGCATCATTATGCGAAAATTGAATTCTCCGACCGTCCTCCTCGATGAAGGCCACGGGCTTCGCGATCCTTCGCCTCTTCACCGATCCTCCGGATCCACTGGTCTCCCCTTGCTGAGGTCCCCCTGAGATAGTATTGATGATGCCAAGGGGCGGCCTATCTTTCTGGCTCTCTCCACCTGATGGTAACGCCCTTGGTCGCTCCTCCCGCTCTTCGGGCCGCCTCTGTAGGAATCGGCCGAGTCTACCTCGTCTGACGAGCTTTTCGATCTCATCTTAGAGTTGGATGCACTCCTTGGTGTCGTGGCAGTGGTCGCGATGATAGAGATAGAACTTATTGGGATCGTGCTTGCTGGGATGGGAATGCATCCTGTCCGACCTTGAAAGTTGTTCCCTAATTTCCATCAGCACTTGGGTCTTCGGAGCGTTGAGGGGGGCATAGTTGTGAAACCTTCATCGGGGAGAGCTTCGGCGCTGAGGAGAACCTTGGTGCGCCGTTCCATCCGGGCTTCCCTGCCTCAGGGTCCTTGGGAGAGTTTGGGTCTGCCAGTGATCGGAAGGAGTTTGGGAGTGTCGTCGAGCTTCACTCTGCTTCCCTTCTTCGGTGGGTCTGCTCGGCCCGCCAGCTCGCCACTTGCCGTCGGCTTCATCATCCTTGGCCTTGAAGGCCTCCTCTACCCAGGCATATCCTTCAGCCTGAGCTAGCATGTCAGCAAAATCCCTAGGATACTTCTTTTTAGGGAGAACAACAAGTCATTCTTCTGAAGGCCGCCCTTGAGGGCGGCCATGGCGACTGATTGATCTAGGTTCTGAACTTTCAATGCGGCAGCGTTAAATCGAATGACGTAGGCTCGGATGGGTTTCCCCTCCTTCTGCCTGATGGCCATCAAGGAATCCGAACCTCGACACGGCTGCTTACTACTGACGAAGTGGGCTACGAACTGTTGACTCATCTGATCAAACGATAAGATGGTACTCGACTTAAGCGCCGAGTACCAGTTCCTGGCAGCTCCTTTAAGGGTAGAGGGGAAAGTCCAGCATAATATAGCATCTGGCGCGCAATGGAGCAGCATCGTTGTCCGGAAGGCTTTCAAGTGGTCGATCGGATCGGTGGTCCCATCATAGCTCTCGAACTATGGGAGCTTAAAGTTTGGTGGGATCAGTTTCTGCATAATTTTCTATGAAAAAGGGAGGTCAGTGCAAACGTCATTACCATGTGAGGGGGGAGTGTGACGAAATTCTTCGATTCACTAGCTCATTTCTAAAAGCCTTTGATCCAGGAGATCTTCACGGTCTCTAATCTCCAAGGTTTTCTAGTGGAATGGGCGTGAGGCTTCACCCTTAGCCGATCCATGATCCGAACAAGGGCTCTCCCTCCTCTGCCTCCCTAATTCGAGGATTGGAGGTCGGGCAGCCCAAGTCGATCGCTCCTGGATCGGATCACACGGCTCCGAAGAGTCCCACGCCGGTTGGACTGGCACTGGGGCTTGCTGGTGTAGCACTACCTGCACCACCTCTGTGAGACCACGAATCTGCTGGACGAGCTGGTTGAACTGCTTCGTATCCACCGCAGCTATAGATGGGACCTGAGTAGCCGGGGCTAGAGCGAAAATAGATGGATTTGGATGGGATCGGGCCACGGAGGCCATCGAGCATCGAGTTGAAGCTTTCTTGGGAGGCATTTTCTCCTCAGGAGAGAAAAGGGAGATCTTCAGAAGAGGGATCTCCGGAGAGAGAAATCATCGTCGAGCACTCCTTTAAGAACAAGAGAACCTCGAAGGTTCGGGCCCTCCTTCTAGTGCCAATTTATTGATGCAGAAATTGGTCATCGTCGAAATTAGTTGGAGCGGTGGTGGACGAGGTCGCCGCTGGGGACCTGCAAAACAAAGTCCCATCCGAAGCTGATGGGGGGTGGCTCCGGCAGGACCCTCCGACGATCAAGTCAGCTCTGACCAACAGGAATGGAGTGCTCGGGAATGAGTTTCGCTGAGCTTAGAGAAGGAGAGGAGAGCTTAGAGATCAGAGAGATTTGAGTTAGCATATCTGGAGGGTCCTTTATAGGTGGAGCTTAGTTGATGGTGACGGCCATACCGCCTGGTAGAGAGTCGTTGAGGCCGCATGGAGTTCGGTACGAAGAAGAAGGCGTCGTCAGACGGATAGTGACAGCCATACTGGCAGGTCATGGACCGCATGGGGCTGGTTATGGAGAGAGTGGTGTCGCCAGTAGTGGCGGCTATATCGTCCGATGTTGTCGTCTGTTGCAGACTGATGACGATAGTTCGTCCAGAGGAGTTTGGACTTGTAGGAGAGTTCGGCTGAAGAAAAAGCTCGGGAGCAGCTCGACCGTAGAGGAGTTCGGAGGAGCTTGGTCGGCTGAAAGGACGGCCGCTTGAGGAGTTCAACCGAGGGACAACTGTTGAAAAGTTCGGACGTTGGGGGATTTCATTAAAGCCCGACCGCTTGGAGTTCAAGGAGCTCGACCGCTAAGCAGTTCGACCGACTAAACGGATTCGAAGGAGCTCGGACGCTAGGAGTTCGAGGAGCTCGATCGTTAAGTAGTTCGACCGACTGCAAGAGTTTGGCTAAGACCCATCCATTGAAGCTCTTCCGTAGCTACTGGTTACATTAGGCAGAGCATCGGGCTAAACTTCGGTAGGAGCGGGGTTTATCCCCAACAATATTATTTTTCTTTTTCTATCCATTAGATCCCTTCCATGTATATGTATATCTTTGCATATCATGCACATATCTTTTTTTATATTTTTAAAAAAATTATAAAAAATATCAAATATAAAATAAAAAAATTAAATAGCATAGATTCTAATATTTTTTATGTTATTTTTAATGTATTCATCAAAAGCTCTCGATCAGCTTGGTTGCACTTTTAAGCCATTAGATTCTCATCACCCTTCCACCTCAGATCCTACACCATCTTTAGATTAGAGATCTTACGAATCACATTTTGCATATCTCATTGTGTTCTACTTATTTTTATCTGATCCTTTTTATACTTTTTTTTTGTAAAGGACATGCACTCTTGTGAAGGACATGCATATTTCATTGCTATTTTTTGTAAAATTTTTACATTCTTCAATGCCATGTTCTACTTTTCTTCCAATAAATGTCTATCTTTATGTGGAAAATTATCATGCTTGAATATGAATGCGATCAATGTGATTGAATAATTATATGATACATTGTCTGCCTATGATACATTGGTAATATCCTTGGTAATTGTTGGAGGATTATTCGTTATCTAGGTTGAAGACATGGATCGACTGGAAGATGCATGAAAGAATATGTAGAATCAGAATAGTAACATCATCAGATGCGGGATCGACACAATAACATTGCTAGATATAGACATCCTTAGAAAAAGACATACATTTCTAAACTAACAGAGTATTATGTACATAACCTGATCCTTCTAACTTTGATCGATCCTTATCCTAATATTTGATCCAACCATCATTAGCCAATTCCAACCTCCATGACAATTGGTGACTAGGTAGGCCAATTTCAAACTTTAATGACAGGTATGCTTCGGGTGTCCCAACCTACACTCTAACCAATATTGCGGGCCCAACTACTAGCTTCGATGTTTACATCAGTCAATCCACTTCTAAGTATCCTCAATCGAAGCTAGCCGATTCTATCTATACCTTCAATTCAGATTCAAAATTACCTATAGCACTCCAACTGGCTTCAAAACAAATTAGGCAATCCTAACTGCCTAATCCTATAGACCTCAACCTAAGATCACATCACCACCGCACCTTAATCGACCAGATGAATTTTCTTAATGGTTTGCCAGCTCTCGCTTATAAAAATGCCAGTAAAGGGATCTCCAAAGATATGCGAACATTCTCTCTCTACTCTCTATCTTTTGTTGCCTGAAATTGACTTGAGCGTCGAAGGATCCCCACCAAAGCCAATTTCGGCTAGGACTTCTTTACAAGTTGTTTCTCTAAAGGGACACACCACCGCTCTAGCCACTCCGATCGATAGTCAAATTTTAGCATCAATAGATTGGTACTAGAGGAAGGGTCCCTAATCCAATTTTGAGGAGCAATAGATTGAGAGAATGACCCCACACAGGACTTCTTTCCAACAACCCTAGGCCATTGCCACCTCCTAGCAGGTGCAAAACATGCCCAATCACTAGGCTCCGATGCCACCACTAGAGATCTCTCAACTACCTCCATAATAAGTGGCAATTGTTAGTGCAGAGCAGTCTAATCTTTTGTTCCAGTAAGTCCAAAGTCTGATCAGTGCTATCCAGATAATGTAGCAAATCACAACTGCACAGACGGCGATGATGATGGCACAATGGATGCCAGTTCTCATACTCAAAGTTTGCTAGGTTTTGTCAAAGCCATAGCATTTTCTAGCACTTCACTTCAGTGGACCACCCGCAAGTTAATGGTGAAGCCAAGGTAACTAATAGAACTATTTTACAGGAACTGAAAGTCAGGATCGATCGAGCTAAAAGAGTCTGGGTTGATGAACTATATAATGTGTTATAGGCCTACTAGACTACTCAAAGAACCCCCATGGAAAATACTCCCTTCAACCTCTCCTTTTGGAATGAAAGCCGTTATTCCTGCAAAGATCAGATTTCCTTCACATCGGGTTGAAGACTATAATGACTAAAGCAATATAGAATAGCTTCGCACAAATTTGGACCTGCTTGAAGGAGTTCGTGAAAAAGCATGAGTACGAATGGTGGCTTATCAGCAAAGGATGGTCCGATATTACAATTTCCACATTAAGAACAATGAATTCAAGGCTGGTGATTTGGTCCTACATTGAGCCGAAGTCTCCCATCTTATAGAACATGGAAAGTTAGCTCCTTAGTGGGAAGATGCCTATCAAATAAAAGAAGTTATCGGGCCTAGGACTTATCATCTATGGCAACTGGATGGGATGCCTTTATAAAGACCATGGAATTTTGGAAACCTTCGCATACACTATCAATGTTGTACAAATTATTTATTAATAAAATATGCCATTTCTTTTAGGACTATTTTATTCTCCTTCCGACTTCTAGCCAAAAGGTTCGATAGCTAAGCAATGGGGTATAACCTATACGAACCCTTAAAGGCCAAACTTGCTTTTTAGCAAGTCAATACCTATGAAGACCTTAGTTGCATGAGAAGTTCCTACATGGATAGAAGGCTTCAGTGACTAAGCAATAGAGGATAACCTATTCAGACGTCCGAATGCCGAACTTGCTTTTCAGCAAGTCAAAGCCCACGAAGACTTTAGTTGCACAAGAAGTACCTACATAGATAGAAGACTTTGGCAACTAAGTAGTGGAGGATAACCTATTTGAACCCCTGAAAGCCAAACTTGCTTTTCAGCAAGTCAATGTTGATGAAGACCTTAGTTGCATGAGAAGTACTTATATGGTCAAAAGGCTTCGATGATTAAGTAGTGGGGGATAACCTATTCCGACCTCTGAAGGCTGAACTTACTTTTCAGCAAGTCAACGCCTATGAAGATCTTAGTCATTTGAGAAGTAGTGATATGGGCCAAAGACCTCTGTGGTTAAGTAGCAAGGGCAAACCTATATGGACCCCCGAAGGCTGAACTTGCTTTTCAACAAGTCAACATCTGTGAAGATCTTAGTCATATGAGAAGTGGAGGTTAACCTATATAATCCCTTAGTGAGATAACCATTGAGAACCCTTAGCCCATCAATTTCGATAGTTAACTTTGAAAGACTAATCTACAAGACCCTAACTTCGACAATGGCAATCAACAAGAGCTGACCTAAAAGTATCTACAAGGCTAGCCTCTATATACTCTCATAGCAAAGACTAAGGTTAAATTGTGGGTACCTTCATGAACTTCCTCAACCTGAGAATCAAACGATTATCGACATCAAGCAACATGAACATAAAATGCAGAAGTATAAGATACAGGTAAGACAATTTTAAAATGAATTCATTTCATTGATAAAAGTGGTTACCGAAGTCACAAAAGGCATACACAAACAAAAAGGTAGAAATACATCATTTGCATATGGTTTCAGTCAATGGAGCTTTGGTACATCTTAAAGTCGATCCTTTCTCAGTATGTCTAAGGGTGCTAATCTATCAGCCAAATTCAGTATAAGTTACCTAACTGAGTGCCCACATTCTTCAAAGCCGACATCGAGCTCCATGCTGATATGTCTGCTACTTCATGAGTAGTAGAGCGAGTCATAATAAGCATATTCTCTAGTGCTCTAATCGTATCTTCGGCCTGCTTGGCAGCTATTATGCTCTCTACCAGCTTAATGCGGAGTTCAGTCAGCTTAGACTTCTCTTTATCCAGAACTTCAGGAAGATGAATGATGGTATTTTGAGCTGAGATCAGTTCACTTCGAGTATTATCGACACTCGACCTCTTAATATCTGCCACTTGTCTCAACTCTTCAATCTTACTTTTGGCCAAATAGAGATCACGCTGAGTTTATCAATTTGGTTGGCCAAATTCCATCAAGCATACTTTATCTTAGCTATCTCTTCTTGGGCCTCTCATAAATTTCTATCACTAATAGCCGATGCAGCAGCTATCTCCCACTTTTTGTCGGTAATTAACTTCAAAAGATTATTTCTTTCTTCGACCCACTTATCATATTCTTCGACCCATTTGTGCTTCTCTATAGTATACTCTTTATTCACGTGCTCGACCTACCTTGTTAAATTTTTAATTTTTGAAGAAACTTTGTCGTGATTCTTCTCCATTTATTGAAGCTTCTCTTGTGCTTTGGCAACATCCCATCTAGCCTAGCATAGATTTTCATCGACTTCTTCAAGCTGAGCCCTTAAAGGAAATGCACTAGGCAGGCACCTAGCATGATACCAGGTGAATGCATGATCACAACACTTGCATCAAACCAACTAAGAAATACCAAAGAAGCACAAGCCAAAGAATACAGAGGTAAATATGATTTTTTTCATTGATATGAAGATTTCATTACATTGATAGGAAAAGAAATGAAAAAAGTATAAGTTTGAATGTCATCGACCTCGATGTGAGGATCAGAGGCTGACAGTTCCAACACTTCTCCTGATGCTTGAACAAGCTCAAGATGTCCTTCAATGGGTTCTTCTTCAATGAGCGGTGCTTGACCTCCTTCTTAATCGATCTCACCACTGGCAAAACCTCCCTCAGCTCCACCTTCAGCTTCTTCCTCTTCCCCATCATCTTTCTTATCCAAGAATCCCAAATCTATCTAGCTCCAAAAAGCATGCCATTATCTTCTGGCGGCAGACGTCTCGATTGGCAATAAAGGCTTCTTGGTTGAAGTCGACTTTCTTCTGAAAGAATTGTTCAAAAGCTTGAAAGGCTATCATCACTATCCGTCCAACCCCAGCAATCCAGTCCTCCATTTTCTTTTTAATTTTGGCAGGCTTAGATCAAACTTTCTGCCATTTCTTCTTTTCCAAACCCAAGTCAACCTTTGCCTTCACCTTTGAAGCTTTGGCCCTCTTTAGTGCCTCCTTCAAATGGACCACTTCGGCCTTAGCAGTCTCTATCTTGGATTTGGCTTCATCAGCTTCAACTCTCGTCTTAGCCTTAGAAGCCTTGGCCTTCTCGTGCTTATCATGTGCCCTAATTAGTTCTTCCTCAATGTTCTTTATTCCATCGATAATAGCAGTGGCATAATGACCCGTCCACATTCAGAGGGAGAAGAAATCAATAAAAAAAAAGAGGGGAGGGGAGCAGAATAAAGGAGCAGCATAGTCGAATCAAGGAAGTTCATGAAAAGATAATGGCATGCTTTGCAAAACTCTCCCCTTCAACCTTCTCCAAGTCAGAGCAAAAAAGCATCCCATGGAAAGCATCATGGGCAGTTCCACTCATCAAAAAGATCCACGATGGATGGCGAAGTTGAACCTTGCCTTCGCTCCTTGAAACCTCCTATAGAGTCTGACCCCATTGGAACAAAATCGGCCTGGACGACTAGAAGTGCAACATGCTTCGAGCATCGGGACTGGATTGAAGGAACAGAAATGACCTCTGGTTGACTAAGATTAGGAGCCGATGCTTTCTTCTGGCCTTTGCTCGAAGTCTTCGACTTCTTTTAGACATCAGTGGCAAGTGAAGAAGGTGCCTTTTTCTTCTTCATAGCATCCTTTTTTAACTTAGCCAACTATTCGGGTCTTATCTCTGTAACAAAAGATAAGGATCAACATTCATAAAAAAAAAAAAGAAAAAGAGAAAAATCAGCTATTTAAAAAAAAATCAAGTAAATCACCTTCGAGATCAACTGGACTAAGACTGGCATCAAAGAGAGCCTACTTTGACAACAACTGCTTTAATGGAAGAATTTTATATTCTCTTAAAGTTGTGGTGCATTTCAGATCTTCATCCCCAAGCTTTAGAACTTGAAGAATAGAGTCCCTTAGCTGACCCCAGTAAGAAAACCTCCATTTCTCAATGGAAGGCCACCAAACAAAAAAGAATCGATCCTTCCAATTATGGACCGAAGATGAAACCTCCTTCAATAGAGCCTTTGTCCCTCTCAGAGGAGAAATGTACCATCAATCACCAGTACATCTCTTAAGGATATAAAAAAATCAAAATAAGGAACAGTAGGTTAGACTCCAGCCAAAGAATAAACAATAATAAAATTGATGATAAAAGGAAAAGAATTTGGAATGACCGAGTAGAAGAAAATGTCAAAAAGGTGAAAGAGTTCAACTACAAAAGGATGGATGGGTAACCTATCTCCGGTCTTAAAGACCTCTTCATATAGATCAATCTTTCTTGGAGGAGGACTATGAAGAGAATATTCCAATTCAGAATCGGATGCCCAGGGATTGAGTGAATAAATTCATATTTAAAATTAAATATTAAACATTAAAATACCTATAATACATAGTAGATACTGGGGTTTCTTGAATTAGATGCCTTACTAGGCCTAAAAGTATAGGTCCTCTGCTTCGCGCACATGCCAGGCACCATAGAAAAGAGAGATGAAGAATCTGAATGTCACACCTTTCTGAAAGGATCAAAGAAAAGAAATTGATCTAAAAATTCTTTTCTGAATCTTCCTTGAGACATCCTCACACCAAGAAACAAGAATAATAGTCTCTCCATGCCTGAAGAGAAGAAGAAGAACACTTCTTCTTGCCGCCACCCTCTCTAGCTCTCTCTCTCTCTCTCTTTTCGCACAAAACCAAGAACAAAGGAAATTATTATATGTGGCAGCATGGGGTTTCCTTCCTGTATATAAGTGACACCCTAGGTTTAGATCAAACCTTATTTGGTTAGGACCCTTAGTCCTAACTTGATCCAAAAAGGAATACTTCAGGGAGAAGTATTGGTGCCACTTTGTGGTGCCCTTCTCTTCTGCATGCGCACACACAAGAGGGGGGGGGGGGGGGGGGCGCAAAATCCCACACCCCCTTCTTCTCTTAGTCGGCTATGAGGAAAGAGAGTCCTAGTTAATTGGATCTCTAAGGATCTAATTAAATTTAGGTCCAATTCAAATCATATTCGAACCAATTTTGAATAGATTACTGACCCTAATCTAATTAGGATTTAGGTCCAAGTCTTACTTACATTTTCAACCTAATTAAGTCTAATTAAATAAAATTTAGTTAAATTAGATCTAATCTAAAATAAGTAGCACTTGAATTCATTTTCTCATGAATCACTTGGATCATAGATTCGATCATAATCATCCCCAAAATTTAACATGCACCTCATGTCTAGTGCTAGCTAGACATAGTCAGCTATTTAATCCATATGACCTCTAACTTAATTCTTAATTAAGCTAATCTATTTGTTCAATCAAGTCAAGTACTTTCAAATTAAATAATTAGATTATAGATCAATTCTTTCCTATGTTGCATTACTAAGTATGTGACTCCATAGGTTCGAACACTAAGTCGGTAGCATAGAAACTATATTTTTCATATACTAATTGAAGTTACCATCTAGCAATGATTCCCGACATCTGAATAAGTCAAATATTAGCAAAGCAATATTCAAAAATCTCAAGATATTGTTACCGCATGATTCATCCCTTTGACCTCGAATGCTTAGGATGATCTAGGATTTGCTGTCAATCCTAAATGAATCATCCATATTGTATTTCAACTTTCAAATCCATCACATGGATTATTCTGACCAAGACTTTTACTATATCAACTTAACAAATACCTGACTACATCCAAAAATCTTTCATCACCGAATTAGAAATTTAGGTAGTTTGGCATCAAAGTATAATAAGTTGCTTACAAGTAACTGTAGTGATCTTAGATCTAAGGGACACTCATGCCCATACCCTTTGCGAGATGCTCTCAATAGCAGAGCACTTAGTAGGTGAGTCACTATTCGGTGATGATATACTCCTATATCTCACCTGTATACCATACCAGTGTTTTCATACTCCTTGATTAAGAGGACAACCAACCCATATGGCATACAATGACCTATATATTAGATGTGTGCTCTAGAAGCCAGATTGGTCGATACCTATAAATACTTTCTAAAGGCATTTTTATAATTTTAACTTATAATTAATAAAAAAAATTATTTCTTCTATCACATTTATGTACTAAGTATCTGTGATACATCCATTAGGTTAATAGATATGATAACACATATTCTCAAGAGTTGAGAATTTGAGATATGTGTTGTCATAGTTAACTCATAAACTGCTTTCGATCATAGAATCATCATGAGGATGATGATCGATATGAAAGATTAGTATACGATTACTTTCTTAGAATAGATGAGTCTTGAATCTATGGTATGGAGATACTGAAATGAGAGTACAGGTGCTTGTTGAGAATAAGGATATTGAGCATGACCACTTTAAGTAGTCATAAGAAAGTCTACCTTCTTGTCGATGACTAGCTCGATGCTGCAGTTATGTATTTGATTCTTTAATCTAAGGTACATCGATAGTTCACCTTGAGAATATTATAGTTTGACTATATCATAACTCGATTTTCTACCCATTTGAAATCCTGAGGTATATGTTGGCCATAGCATGTTCATTGTAGAAATTGGATCACACCAAGATGGAATCTATCAACCTCGATAGAGAAGTCCTATGATAATCATGAGATGAAGTCCTAACGCCCATGGCCATGATAGTGTGAAATATTAGAAAGAAGTTTTTATTAAGATTTTGCATCGAACTTAAATTAAATGATTCAATCATATGACAGGTGTTGAGTCTGACAAGTTCATCTTGATCTAGATCCTATCGAGGCTCATGATAGAAAAATTCAATCACATAGTTGGTTGCACCGAAAGATTCGTATTCAATTTTGATGGATTGCCACTACATACTACTAGGTGATTTTAGGATCAATTAAAATTATCTTGATGATCAACGATTCTAATTAGACGAATCAGAAAGAATTCTGATCTATCAAAAGGTATTTTAATAATGTCGATAATAGAATCGTGACATATCCTATTATCATATAGAATTGAATCTAACTAGATCACATAAATAAAGATTTAGATTTATATGTCATTAATTGGGCTAACATGGTCCAATTGATTTGGATTAGATCTAATTAGATTCAAGAAAATCATGCTAGCTTACAATTGGACCTAATTTTCTCCTTTTATGGACTTCCTAGTTGATTTGAACTCAGTCAAATGAGATTTGGCTCATCCAGAAATCCTGTATGGCTTTATCCTGGTCTAACTGGATCTTATCCTAATTAGATCAGGACTTGTCCTGGTCTTTTCTTGAGGCGCACGCCCCCAAATGTTTTACAAAGAGAAAGAGGACACACACCCCCTTCTTGCGCCCCTTGTGGATAAGGATGGAGGTTGGTTTGTTTTAATTTAAATTCTTTTGAATGGATCAACAGAATTTAAATTAAAATAAATTCTAGGAGAGAAATTATCTGGCACCTAACCCAGCTTATCTGGATAAGGTGGTGCATGCTAGGAGGGGTTTTTGTGCGATTAAAACCCATGCAAAATCTAAAGTGGGCATGGGCATTGAGAAGAGTCCTTCTACTTCTTAAAGTTTGATCTGGTCAAACTTCGAGAAGCCATGGGATTTTGGGTCACCCAATTTTATCTATAAAATTGAGACCTAGCCAAAGGGTTTAGCCATTTTATTTTCTCCACGCCCAAACTCGGTCCCTCTACTTTATACCTCCTCTTCCCCCTCTTCTTCCTCTCTCCATGCCCAAGTGTTGGGTAGATTAGCATTTCGAGCATCGAAATGTTGCCGCTGCAAGACCACATCAACTAGTTCCTGATCGTGTGTCAATCGAATCACTGTCGGAGATTAGATCGAAGGCATGATTAGAAGTTCTAGGATCTAATTTTTTGAGATTAGATTCAGAAGAAGAAGACCTCTAGATCTGACCTAAGTAGATGCTGGCAGAGGCTGGGCACATGTGCAGTTAAAGTCAGAATCTCAGATAGCTTTCAGATCATTGTAGCAAGTAAACGGTTCACTTACGACAGGTGGTATATAATATAATATTTTTTTTTTAATTTTAGATCTATCAAATTAGATCTAAGAACTCTCAGATCTGACCAGATTAGTGGTTAAAAAAAAATTTAAATTCTACTACATGACCTGATCCAATAAGATTGATCTTATAGTTTCTTTACTATACTTGAGAAACATCATCATCTTTCTTAATGATGTATCATTTGGTCGCGAACATAAATTTAAGAACTATATGATAAATCTTTCTTTATTATATTATAAGTAGTTCTAAGGACTTTCATCATAACATAAGAGTTCAACATAGAAAATGCATAACTTATAATAAAAAATGCTAAATAATTTTTGTTAATAAAAGATTCATATATTAATATAATAAAGAGCTCAATCATCTACAACCTAGATGATTGGCTTTAGAATAACAACTTTCAGTTGGACTAAAATCAATTAGAACAGTATCGTATACCAATCTTTAATTGGTAGTCTTTGAACTTCTTGATTCTGAGGGATTTAATAAATGGATCGGTCAAATTTTTTTTTTCATCAATTTTCTAAAGCTCGATATCATCTCGATCCACGATTTTTTAGATAAGGTGATAACGATGCAGAATATGCTTTGTCCACTGATGTACCTTTGGTTCTTTTGCCTGAGCTATGGCTCCAATGATGTTATAGTAGAGCAAAACTAGACTATCAAGGGAAGGTGCCACTCTAAGCTCACTGATAGATTTTCTTAGCCACATAGCTTTGTTTGCAGCATCGGATGCCGCAATATACTCCATCTCACAAATTGAATTAATCATAATGTACTGCTTGAAACTTTTTTAGTAGATCGCTCCATCATTTAAGATAAAGATATATCCTGACACCCTCTTTCTATTAGTATGATCTAACTAAAAACTAGAATTAGTATATCTCAGGATTTTCAAGTCAGATTCTTCATAAATAAGCCATTGGTCCTTAGTATTTCTCTAATACATAAGGATGGTCTTTGCTTTCTCACCTAGATCAAACTAGTATTTACTCACTACCCCTAGTGAGGATGCCACATCCGGTCTCATACATGTCATAGCATATATTATAGAATCCACTACCGAAGCATATGAAATTTTACTCATATGCTCTCTCTCTTAGGAGTTGTCGAACAATCCTTTTTTGAGAGAGAAATTTCATGGCCTATTGAAAGATAGCCTTTCTTAGAATTCTTTATGCTGAACCATTTCAGTATAGTATCTATATATGTGGATTGGAATAATCTCAGCAATCTATTAGACCTTCATTCCTAGGATATAGGATGCTTCTACCAAACCTTCATGGAGAACTATGACGATAGCCACACTTTTTATTTCTTGTAATATAGGATATTATTTTTGATTAAGAGAATATTATCCACATACAAAATAAGAAATATGACCATTAAGCCATTCATCTAGTTGTATATGCAGGGTTCTTCTCCATTCTTAATAAAGCCATACGTTTTGATCGTCTTATCAAAATGCATGTTCTAACTCCAAGATACTTACTTCAATCCATTAATAGATCTCTAAAACTTGCACATCTTAGACTTATCTATAGATGTGAAACCCTCAAGTTATATCATATACATCTCTTCTTCTAGCTCTCTATTCAAGAAAGCTGTTTTTACATCTATTTGCCAATTTTCATAGTCTAGATGTGTGGCTATTGCAAATAAAATCCGAATGGACTTGAGCATTGCTACAAGAGAAAATATCTTATCATAGTTAATACCATAATATTGATGATACCCCTTGACAATCAGACGGGCTTTATAGATCTTCATCTTTCCATCTGTGCTCCTTTTTCTTTTGAAGATCCACTTATACTCTATGGTTTTTATCCCTTCTAATAGATCAATCAATGTCCATACATCATTGACCTTCATGGACTCCATTTTGAATTTCATGGCTTCAAGCCATTTTTCAAAATTAGACCTTTATATTGCATCCATATAGGTGACCAGATCCTCATCATTCTCATCGAGCTTGATAGAATCTTCATCCTGGATCAAGAAATCGTAGTATCTATCTGACTGATGCAGTACTCTACTGGATCGCCTTAATAGAGCTAACTATTGAGCTCCGAGTTTGATCTAATTAAATTTGATTTAGGTTCAGTTACTTATGTCGATTTTTCTACCTGTCAAACTTCATCGAGCTCAACCTTTAAGGCATTAGTTCCTTCACTAAAAAACTCTTTTTCTAAAAAAATTACCTTAAGGCTAATGAACACCTTTTGTTCATTAGTAAGATAGAAATAACATTCTTTGATTTCTTTTGCATACTCTATAAATGGATACTTATCAAACCTAGGTCTAAGCTTGTTTGTTACTAAACATTTGATATAAGGCGGACACTCCCAAACCCTAAGATGTGAATATTGGCTTACATCCCATCCATATCTCATATGGTGTTTTAGTTATAGACTTACTTGAAAACCTATTAAGTACATAGCAAGCCGAATCAAGTGCATATCCTCAAAAGAAGATCGGCAGATTAGTAAAGTCCATCATGGAACGAATCATATCCAATAGGGTTTGATTCCTTCTTTTGACACCCCATTATATTATGGTGCTCTAGAAGGGATCTATTGGGAGAGAATCTCATTTTCTTTCAAGTATATTAAAAACTCGCTGGAAAGATACTCGCCCTCTTAGTCAGATCGAAGAGTTTTAATACTCTTTCCAATTTCTTTCTCTACCTTATTATGAAATTGTTTGAATATTTCAAACGAGTCAGACTTATATTTCATAAGGAAGACATACTCATACCTTGATAGATTGTCTGTGAATGTAATGAAGTACTAATATCCACTTCTAGCACTTGTGCTCATAGATCTACATACATTAGTATGTACTAGACCTAGAACCTTACCGGTTCACTTATCTTTTCTAGTAAAAGATGACTTAGTCATTTTGCTAAGCAAATAAAATTCACAGGTTGGTAGTGATTCGCAATCACTGATTTTGAGAATTTTCTCTTAAGTCAATCTGTTAATCATGTTCTTGTTAATATGACCTAGCGTGCAATGCCAAAGATATATATCAAAAACATCATATACTCTAGGGTATTTGCTAGAT
The DNA here is from genome assembly GCA_006176705.1 of Cocos nucifera. Classification (NCBI taxonomy): domain Eukaryota; kingdom Viridiplantae; phylum Streptophyta; class Magnoliopsida; order Arecales; family Arecaceae; genus Cocos; species Cocos nucifera. The sequence continues at coordinate 205,816 of QRFJ01001439.1, forward strand.
GTGTACACTATACTAACAAGCTATGATAAAGTATAAATATCATTGTTCATTTATCCATTTACAACAGTAATATCATTCATAATGATATTGCATGAATTTTTTTAATTAAAATTTTATAACAGTTCATGACCAAAAGGCCTATGAAAATAATATTTTATAAAAAAGAAGGACCAAAATAACAATCACTAAGAACAATGATATTTAACTCAAATACAAGCTTGATAATTCCTAATGTTAGAACTAGAATTGATCTTCCATCTCAACATTAAAAAATCTCTCACCTTCTTCAAATCTCCAACTAATCTACAAATTCTGTAATGAATTGCGAATATTAAATGTGTCAGATATATGCCCTAGAAATCAGATTGCTCGATACTTGTAAATACTTTCTGAGGATATTTTTATAATTTTGACTTATAATTAATAAAAAAGTTATTTCTTCTATCATATTATGTATTAAAGTATCTATGAATATATCCATTGGGTTAACGGACATGATAACACATATTCTCAAGAGTTGAGAATTTAAGGCATGTGTTATCATAATTAACTCATAAACTGCTCTCGATCATAGGATCGTCATGAGGATGGTGATCGATCCAAAAGATAGATGTACGATTGCTTTCTTAGGATAGATGAGTCTTGAGTCTATGGTATGGAGACACTAGAGCGAGAGTATAGGTACTTATTGAGAATAAAGGTACTGAGCATGACCACCTCGAGCAGTCATAAGAGAGTCTATATTCTCGTCGATGACTAGCTCAATGCTACAGTTGTGTATCTAGTTCTTTGATCTGAGGTGCATTGGCAATTCATCTTGAGTGTATTATAGTTTGACTACACCATAACTCAATCTCCTAGCCATTTAGAATTTTGAGGTGTATGTAGGCTATAGCATGTTCATTATAGAAATTGGATTGCACCAATATAGAATCTATCAACCTCGGTAGATGAGTAGTCCTATGATGATCATAAGATTGAGTTCTAAAGCTTATAGCTATGGTAGTGTGAATATAATAGAAAGAAGTTTCTATTAGAATTTTATATCAAAATCAAATTGAATAATTCAATCATATGACGGGTGTTGGGTCTAACAAGTTCACCTTGACCTAGATCCTATTGGAGCTCATAATAAAAGAACCCAATCATATAGTTGGCTACACCGAGAGATTCGTATTCAGTTTTGATGGATTGCCATCACATACTGCTAGATGTCACTGATAAATTTTGGGATCAATTAGAATTATCTTGATGATCGATGACTCTAATTGGATGAATCAAAAAAATTCTAGTCAATTAAAAGATATTTTGATGATATTGATGATAGAGATCGCGACATGTCCCATTACCATATAGAACTGAACCTAACTGGATTACACAAACAAAAATTTAGATTTGGATGTCATTAATTGGACCACCATAGTTTGATTGATTTGGATTAGATCCAATCAGATCTAAGAAAATCATGCTAGCACACGATTGGACTTGACTTTCTCCTTCTATGGACTTTCTGATTTGGCTCATTTAGAAACTCTATATGGATTTGTTCTAGTCTGACTGAACCTTATCCTGATCAGATTAAAGCTTGTCCTGATGAGATCGGGCTTGTCTGAATCCCATATAAAGATTATGAAAGGATAATGGTCAGTTTGACCCGATCTTTGCAAGAATGAAGGGATATGGCATGCGCCCCTTGGAGATTTTCTAAGGGTGCGCACCCCCAGATGATTTGTGTGTGTGAGAGAGAGAGAGAGGGTGCATGCCCCCTCTTGGCATGCACCCTTAGTGGATTAGGATGAGAGAAGTGGTTGCTTATTCAAATGGGATTTGAATGGGTTAACATGTTTGAAATATATAGTTCAAACAACCCTCGTGATTCAATCTCTGCACCACCTTATCTCTTATCAAAAATATTTGATGCCCAATTTTTTTGATGTTTTGTGCAACAAAACACTTGAAAAATTAGAATATGGCATGGATTAAAGGATGGAATCCTTTTGCTTTAAGCAAATCAGTTGCTTAAAGCCCTAGGACTCCAAGGCTGCGCATAAGTCTATAAATAGACCCCTGTGCCAAGGGTCTTGGCATTCCAGTTAGCCCATGCCCTGGCTTTGTCCCTCTCTCCACCTCCATGCCTCCTCTTCCTGATCCTCTCCCTCTTCAACATGCCCAATAGTGGTGCGAATCAGCCATCAAGTGTTGGTGGAGTGTTGCTGCAAAGATCGAGTCAAGGAGATCTGATTTGTGTGACGAACGTGCTGCTGTCGGAGATCAGATTGAAGGCACATCAGAAAGTTTTCAGATCTGATCTTTTGAGATCAGATCTAGAAGGAGAAGACTTCTAGATCTGACTGAAGTAGATGCTGGTAGAGGTCGGCTACGTGCACGGCTAACGTCGGAACCTTGGATGCATCAAATCATTGCTACAAGGATGAATTATTCACCCGATCAAGTGATATTTGATATCACTATTTTATTTTTTTTTTTTATGATTTAATTTCAAATAAATCTAATCAGATCTGAGAACTCTCAAATCTAATTAGATCATAGGTTTAAAAAAATTTTAAATTCTGCTATAGATCTTATCCAATCAGGTCGATCCTATGGTAAGAAACTAATTTTTTCTTCAATTGATATCAGAGCCAGGTTTATAATTTCAGATCTAGATTAGATTAGATATGAATTTATTTTTATGATATGGTCATTTAATTTTTAGATGTTACATGAGATGTAATCAGATTTGAAGCATGAGAATGCATTTTAAATTTTTTATATATATGATATATGCAAAGCATTAACTGTATCACACTAGATCTATAGTTCTATATCATGATTAGTCTAAATGTAAATTTTTTATGACTTGGTCATTTAATTTTCTAATGATTATATGAGATATAATTAGATCTGATGCATGAGATGCTTATTTAAAAACTTAATACATGAGACGTATGCAAAGCATGTGTAGATTAGATCTATGATTGTATATGTGATATATGTGTTAGATCTAATTATTTTATTATGCAGTTTAAATTTTTGATTAAGGCATTCCTCTTGACCATCCGGTCATAAGAGTAAGAAGGGTTTAAAGATCCTTGCTTTTCATTCGATGGAGTGCTCTTATGGCATATAGGGGTGTTGCATGTTTGTCCTTAATCAAAAAATAAAAACTTAATTTTTTGTACAATCCTAGATCCAAAAAACCTAGCATCTTTATATGCTTTATTCTTGAACCATGTTTTGACTTAATTAAGAATTAAGTTTACCAAACTAATTAGATCTAAAAATTATCTTCAGATAAAACATGTATGGATTCGGGTATGGATAGCTTGATTAGGTCTAGCAATTGATCAAACCGAATCAAGAGTTGGTTAGGTGGGATCAAGAGTGCTTAGAATTGACCAGCCCATTAGATATATGTTTGGTCAAGATCGACTCATAGCCACATGTGGTCATAACTTCAAGACCTAATTTGACTCCACGGTTCGAGCCTAGATTGTAAACTAACCTAATCAATTCTGGTCAAATAAATCAATATTTAAGGTAAGTATGGTAGATATGATCGGTGATCTTTAATTAAGAGCTACTCAATCTAAATATGTTCACGGTAAGTTAATGACATATTCCTCCCATCAATCTCACTTACCTGGCCGATTGGATCGATCCAGTTCTGTATTGAGGTAGCTAACATTTCAAGCTAACCCATTTTACTTGGTTAGTCATAACTGTTATAACTAGTCAAGTTGAAGAGATTTAAATTAAAATCATTTTAAGAAAATATTAAATCAATTGATCTTCCATCATTGTAAATGTGCAGGCCTTTTCCAAGATTTATTATTTTCGACTAGATATAGTAGTTTAGTTGTACCGAAAAGATGCAACCACATCTATTAAGCACAGGATGCTATGGATTAGAGGATAAATCGAGCTCAATATTTTAGATATGGTGAGGGTTCCAATCATGAATCCAGTTCGTGCAAATGGTGGGTCAGACTTAACTAAGTAGTAGAGCAATATTACGGACATAGTGAGCTTCATGAATTAGAGATCAAGTTTGGGTGCACCATGTTTAGAAAAATATTGGATAAAGATTGTCCACTCATTGACTGACTCTCATCATCAATAATTATTAGGTGAGATGGAAAGTCAGTCGGTGGGACTGTACCACCTACTAAAAGTCTTTGGTCGCATAGAGATTTTCGCATCTCTACTCAAGAAAGTGTAAGGATCCGAGAAAATAGTGGAAAGCCTAAATTTATTTAAAAATAAAATTTCTAAATAAATTGGTTAAGTCAATTATAAATCTAACTAAAAACTTTGACTCTCTACAGAAAAATATCTACGTCGAACCTCCTAGCCCAAATCCTAGATACCCATAAATTGATCGAACCTAATTATAAGAATTGACTCTAAAATTTAAAAATTATTTTATATTCTAAAAAGCTAACCTATGTACTAAACCAGAAACTTTCCACTCTATTAGCCCGTTCAATCGCTCAATCAGAGAGTGTCTCATGAAAAATGGTTGGACGATGACAACAATAAGATTAGGTGCGATGTGTTGGGCTCAATATCTAATGAGTTGTAATGCCAACACGAGAACATAAAGACTACATACCAAATGTTGGCTCACCTACAAGAGTTGTATGATGAACAGAGCTGCATACAGTGTGTTACCAAATCTCGAGAGAGGCTCTTTAAGACAGATGCGTGATGAACAGTCAGTCCAAGATCATTGCTTGGCAATAATCAAAGACCTAGAAGAGCTTGAGAAGCTCGATGTCCTGATGGATAAGGATCTATAGATTGATGTGATCCTATAGTTCTTGATCTAATTTATATGGATAGTTCATTATGAACTTCTATTGAATCATAGACTGCATAAGATCAATCTTTGTATGAACTTCTATATGTAAGATTCATCCCCTGACCGAGTTGATGAATATACTGATTACTACTGAGTAGACTTTGAAGAGTTCAAAGAGCTCAATGCTTGGCTATGGAGTAGACTTCTTCCAAAAGAAAAAAATCTTTTGGAAAGAAGAAGAAGTCTACGAAGAAGCAAAAGATTGAGGGGAAGAAGAAGAAGGGAGAGTCGAAAGAAGAAGGCCATGAGAGAAAAAAAGTATTTCCACTACAACTCCGATGGTCATTGAAAGCGAAACTGTCCTGCATACTTGACTAGCCTAAAGAATAAGAAGGAAGGAGGACTTTCTGAAGGTATGCTCATCATTGAGACTAAATCTAATGATTTCTTCTGTGCATCCAGTTGGATGCTTGACTCTAGATCTAGTGCTTATTTGTGCACTTTTATATAGAGTCTTTGAGGATAGTAGAAGGCTGAGGGACGATGAGATAATTCTGTATGCATCGAAAATGGAAGCAATAGTTGCTATTATGGCCATAGAAACTCTACCCTTCTGTTGACTTATCCATCTGAAAAGTATCTTAGTACTTTGGAACTATTTTTATGTACCTACTGCGAGCAGGAAATTTAATTTTTATTTCATGTTTGGCATAAGAAAACTATGCAATTAATTTTTTTAAGGACCACTGCACTAATTTTTTTTGAAAGAAATAAAATTGCAAGTGGTTTCTTAATTAACAGTCTTCTATCAGTTACATATAGATAAATTCTGTTTATAATGTTGAGCAAAATATGAATGCCATAGGATCAATGAAACGACCTAGAGATAGTGTTAAATGAAAGATATCTGTGGCACCTTAAGGCTAGGTCATATAGCTTGAAGACAAGGATTAACAAATTGGAACAATTCAAACTAGATTAATGGATCTATTGACTTTCGAAGTCATATCCGAATTTGTGAGTCATGCCTTTAAGGCAAAATGAACCAAGGTATCCTTTTATGGGACATAGGAAGAGAGGACCATAGAGTTACTTATCCTGGTACATATAGATGTATGCGATCCATTCGATGTGTCCAGGCTCAGAGGCAACTTTGTCTACTTTTATTACTTTTGTCGATGATTTATCTTAGTATGGAATATGTGTTCCTGACGTGGCATACAAGTCTTGAAGTATTTGAAAAGTTTAAAAAATTTAGATATGAAGTGGAAAAAAAAAACTAGAAAATCTATTAAGATTTCTTCGATCAGATCGGAGGAGGCAAATATCTTAGTCAGGAAAATTTTTGGACTATCTTAAAGATAATAGCATAGTCTTCATAATAGACTCTGTCTGGAAACACCTCAACTCAATAGAGATTTTAGAATGAAGAAATTGGATCCTATTAGATATTGTCCGATCTATGATGAGCTTCACAGGATCTTTCCTGAAGTTTCTTTAGAGACATAATTTAATGATAGCAATTTACATTACTAAATAGGATTCCATCTAAAATTGTTTCCTACCACATCCATATGAATATATGGCATGATAAGAAGCCAAGTCTGAGTCATCTCAGAATTTGAGAATTATCTAGACCCATGTGAAGAGACAGTAGGCGAACAAGTTAGAATCTAAGGTCCCTTAGAAGCTCGATTCATTGGAATATCCTAAAGAGTCATTAGGATATTACTTCTATCTTTCGAAAGATCATAATGTGAATTATGAGTCGACATGCCATATTTCTTGAAGAAATAATTTATTCAAGAATGGTAGGCATTGAAAGATTGATTAGGCTCGAAGTAGAAAGTCTTTCCAAAGAGCAATGAGTCCAAAGGAACCTTGAAGGAATCTGATCAGTTTGAGCTGAATCCGCACACTACCTCCTTCCACCTCATAGGTCAAGTAGGATTTTTCATGTCTTCCTGAAGAGATACTTAGAATATTAGTTTCAGAGGATATAAAGAAAATATTCCTCATAAAAAATAGGGATTCATGATGATGATCTCAAAATCCTATTGATGAGATGCAATATCAGATATCGACTCTGAAAACTGGCGAAGAGGCAATGAAGTCAGAAATTGAATCGATGCATGCTCGAAACCAAGTCTAGGACCTTGGTAGAATCCACCTGAAGGTATTGTACCTATTGGATGTAAATAAATCTTCAAGAGAAAGATAGGTGCTGATGGGAATGTAGAGATATTCAAGACTAGGTTAGTGAAGAAAGGGTATAGTCAGCACAAAGGCATTGACTATCAAGATACCTTCTCACTAATGATCATGCTAAAATTCATCTGCACATTATTTATAATTGCAGCATATTTTGATTATAAAATATGATAGATGGATGTGAAAATGATGTTTCTAAATGAATAATTTGAGAAAGATATACATATGGAATAGCCGCTTGGTTTTACTTTCAATGATGATGATCATAAGGTTTGTAAGCTGTAAAGATCCATCTATGGACTTAAGCAAGCATCTCGAAGTTGGAATGCTTGTTTTAATGATGTAATCAAATCCTTTAGTTTCATCAAGAATGAGGAGAAACCTTATGTGTTCAAAAAGGTCAATGAAATTGCTGTTATCTTCCTTAAATTATACGTGGATGATATCCTTCTAATTAGAAATGACATTTTCATGTTGACCTCGGTCAAAATATGATTATCTAAGAAATTTTCTATAAAAGATTTAGGAGAAGCATCCTTCATTTTAGGAATTAAAATCTATAGGGATAAATCGAAAAGGATGCTGGGTCTCTCACAGAAGATGTATATAAAGGAGGTGTTGAAAGGTTCAACATAGAGAACTCCAAGAGGGAACTTGTGCCCTTTAAACATTATTTTCATCTCTCCAAAAAGATGTGCCTCAACACATCGGAAAAGATTGAATGCATAAGCAAGATCTCTTATGCTTCGGCAATAGGAAGCTTCATGTACGCCATGTTATGTACACAATCTGATATCATCCATGTTGTGAGTGTCACTAGTAGGTATCAGTCAAATCTAGATGAAGAGCACTGAATTTCTATGAAATATATCCTTAAGTACTTGAGAAGGACTAAGGAATTGTCTTTAGTAACAAACAACTTTAGATCCAGAGGTATATAGATTCAGACTTTATGTCTGACATAGATGATCAAAAGTCAATATTTGAAAGTCTATTCTCGTACAATGGTGGTGCTATAAGCTAGAAGAGTTTCAAGCAAACTATGATAGTAGACTCCATCATGAAAGTAGAATACATCGCTGCCTCAAAAGCTATGAAGAAGCATTCTAGTTCAACAAGTTCATTGTAGAGCTCGGAGTGATGCCATCAAATGCCATCCCTCTATACGGCGATAGTAATGGTACCATAGCCCTAACTAAGAAGCTAAGGTCTCACCAAAAGTCCAAGCACATCGAGTGGTGGTTTCATCTTATCCATGATTAGCTTGAGAAGGAATACGTCGAGGTTAAGACAGTCAACATTGCAGACAATGCGGCTGATCCACTGATGAAGTCTTTAAGCCAGCAGAAGATTGAAGCTCATCTTGAAAAGATGGAATTTAGATTTATAATCAATTAGCTTTAGATCAAGTGAAAGTTTGTTAGATATGTGTCGTAAAAGCCAGATTGGCTGACACTTGTAAATACTTTCTTAGAGTATTTTTATAATCTTAACTTATAATTAATAAAAGAGTTATTTCTTCTATCACATTTATATATTAAAGTATCTACGATACATCCATTGGGTTAGCGGGTATGATAATGCATATTCTTAAGAGTTGAGTATTTAAGGCATGTGTTATCATAATTAATTCATAGGATCATCATGAGGATGGTGATCGATCCAGAAGATTAGTGTACGATAGCTTTCTTAGGATAGAAGTATCTTGAGTCTTTGGTGTAGAGACATCGAAGCAAGAGTATAGGTACTTATTAAGAATAAGAGCACTGAGCGTGACCACATCGAGCAGTCATAAGAAAGTTTACCTTTTCATCGATGACTAGCTCGATGCTGCAGTCGTATGACTGATTCTTTGATCTAAGATGCATCAACAGTTCATCTTGAGTGTATTATAGTTTGACTACATCATAACTCTGTCTCTTAGCTATTTAAAATTTTGAGGTGTATGTTGGCTATAGCAAGTTCATTGTAGGAATTGGAGTGCACCAAGATGGGATCTATCAACCTTGGTAGAGGAGTAATTCTATGATGATCATGAGATCGAGCCTTAAAGCCCATGGCATGGCACCATGAAATAATAGAAAGAAGTTTGTATTAAGATTTTACATCGAACTCGAATCGAATGATTCATTTATATGACAGGTGTTGGGTCGGACGAGTTTACCTTGACCTAGATCCTGTCGAAACCCATGATAGAAGAACCCAATCACATAATTGGCTGTACCGAGAGGTTCGTATTCAATTCTGATGGATTGCCACCACATACTACTAGGTACCACTGATGGACTTTAAGATTAATTAGAATTGTCTTGATGATTGACGATTCTAATTGGATGAATCAGAAGAGTTCTGATCCATTGAAAGATATTTCGATGATACCGATGATGAAGATCATGATATATCCCATTACCATACAAAATTAAACTTAACTGAATCACATAAACAAGAATTTGGATTTGGATGTCATTAATTGGATTAAAATGATTTGATTGATTTAGATTAGATCCAATCAGGTTTAAGAAAATCATGCTAGCACATGATTGGACCTGACTTTCTCCTCCTATAGACTTTTTGGTTGGTCTGAACTCAGTCAAATTTGATTTGGCTCATCCAGAAATCTTGTATGGATTTATCCTGGTCTGACTGGATCTTATCCTAGTTAGATCAAGGCTTTTCCTGATGAGATTAGGGCTTGTCCTAATCTTATGCAAGGGGTGTTAGGATAAGGATCTTCTAACCCAGTCTTTGCAAGAAAGAAGGGAGGGGGCGTGCATCCCCTGAAGTTTATCTTGAGGCATGCACCCCTTGATGATATTTGCATGGAGAATGAGGGTGCACTCCCTCCTTGGCCTGTGCTCTTAGTGGATAAATATGGGAGGTTGCCCATTCAAAATAGTTTGAATGGGTCAAGCAATTTGAAATTTTTCAAACTCTTCTAGAGAGAGAAGCCGTGCGCCAACTCCACCTTATTAGATATGGTGGCACCCAATTTTTTGATATTTTGTGTGACAAAATGCTTGAAAATCTGAGTATGGCATGGAAAATAGGAGAGATACCTTTTGCTTTAAGCAAATTGATTGCTTAAAGCCTTAGAACTCCAGGTTTTGATTCAGTCTATAAATAAACTACATTGCCAAAGTGTTTGGCATTCAAGTTCACCATGCCCAGGCTTTGCTTTTCCCTCCATGTCCCATGCCACCTCTCACTCCTCCTCTTGTTCTCCATGCCCAAAAGGTTGGGCGAATCAGCCATCAAAAGTTGAAGTACTGCTGCTGCAAAGATCGAGTCAAGGAGATCCCGTTCGTGTGATGAACGTCCTGCTGTCGAAGATCAGATCAAAAGTATACCAGAGAGATTCTAGATTTGATTTTTTGAGATCAGATTCAGAAGAAGATGACCTCAAGATTTGACCTAAGTGGATGGTAGTAGAGGTCGAGCACGTGCACGGCTAATGTCAGAACCTCGGACAGCATCAGGATCATCACTACGGGTGAACCATTCACCCAATTAGGTGATATATGATATCATAAAATTTTATTTTTATATTTTTATATTTTAGATCTATCTAATCAAATCTAAGAACTCTCAGATTTGATCAGATCTAGATAATTTCTTTTAAATTTTGCTGCATGTCCTGATCCGATCAGACCAATCCTGCAGCACTAGTTTTTCCTTCAAAAAGAGCTTTCGATATCTAATATCCATGTATAGTAGTATCACAAATAAAAAATTTCAAGATGTCATCATATAATTATCTTGCGAAGCAACAATTTGCTTCTTTTTCTTCAGCCTATTCAGATCTAGTGAGGAAATGTGTAGAGGATAATTTCTCTTCCAATGCTCTTGCTTCTTATAGAAAAAGCATTCTACCTGACTTTTATCAGACTTTAGCTTTTTGGTCTGACCGGGCATGGTAGTCCCAGTATGCTGCTGCACCTTTTTATTTTTTATATTATTATTCTTCTTTTCTTTTCCAAAGAGTTGATAATCAGAATAAGATCCTCCCACTATATTCATCGACTCCTTTTGGAGCTAGTGATCCTTCTCAAAAGTCTGTAGCAACCTCAGCAAATCGTGGTAGCTTACTATAGGCTTCATCATTCTAAAATGATTGAGAAAAGGAAGATAGGACTTGGACAGTGAGTTCAAAATTGCATCTTTCCCAAGCTACTCTAGCAAGAAAAATTTGAGTTTGCTCAAGCGCTCAATAATGCATCTCGATTATGTACGGTGCATGATCAATGACTGATGCCCCATCCCTCATCCTATCGTTTAAGATGGCATAACTGATCTTGTGCCTCTCAACGTCATCGAAAGTGCCGAAGGACTCATTCAATACTTGAAGCATATCCTCCGGTTGAGTATCCTCAAACTTGTGGTTGAACTCATCGTTCACCGTCGCCTGTATTATTCAACGCACCATGGTCCAATCATTCTACTACTTTTAGTAAGTGTCACAAACTGTACCACGAGCATTTGGAGCAAGCTTCTTAGATGCCAGATCTATGAAAATGTATAGAATTCGTTCGTGCTCTAGGATAATTTTTAGCTTTCAATACTAGCTATCGAAATTGGATCCTATTAATTTATCACAATCCAATACTGATCGAAGCAAAAATGATGTAGCCATATCTGAAAGAAAAAATAAGGACTAATTAGTATATAAATCATTTAATCTTAAAGACATGGATTTTCATCTAAAGGTTCTCCTACTATTTTGTGCGAATTGGTAGCCTCTACCTCCAATTCGAGAAATTATATTAATTTCTTAGGGGTACTAGAATCCACATAGATTGCACACAAGCCTGACTTTGGCCAACCAATCCATATGCATCTATGAGTAGGTTCATAACTAATTATTTTTCTAAATAATTTTTAGTATTTTGTTTCATCCTAGGTTTCTTTTCAATAGGTTTTGGCTTTCATTAAAAGATTTAGTTAGATCTAACCATTAACATGACCACAATCAGTATATCTAAATGACGAATGATCAGGCCTGATTTTGGTCAACCAACCTAACCATCTATCAGAAAAACATGACTAAATTATCATATTGTGAATGATAATTCTAATAGCAGATAAGAACCAGGCATTTGAGCCACCAATGATTATCATACTAATGGATCCATTATCACCCAACTTAATGAAAAGCTATGAATTTATTATCTCCATAATATTTTTATTTTATAGATTAAATAATTTAAAAAAATTAATTATTTATTTAAAAAAAGAAGATAAAAGATTAATCAAAATTAATAATCCTCCCATTGACTTCATAAAGTCATAAAAGGATTAATAACAAATCTGATTTAGAGGCACCTAAATTAGTCATACTGATTTTTAATAGCATGGGTCAGCTAGAATTACTAAGTGATCTCGTCAAAATATAATCCACCATATTGGCTAGGTAAATGAGATTGGTGGAAAGGATATGCCATTAACTCATCGTAGACTCAATCTATGTGAGTAGCTCCCAATTAAAGATCATCGGTTTAGACCGTAAAACTTACTTTAGACATCAATCAGTTAATTAGTTTAAATTCGATCAACCTAATAATTCAAGCTCGACTATTGAGCCACAATTAAAGTTCATTTTGTAAATCAAAATAATGGACTTGATCAACTGCAACTATTAAATTGATTTATAGAGAAGAATTAACCTAATCATAATCAACCCTTTGTTTAGATTTGATCAATTATTCTAGTTAATCCATTATTTATATGATTTCTAATCCTAGGTCTAACCTAGTTATTAGAACATCAATCCATGCTAAATCATTAAACCAAGATTTATGAAAATGGCCTTAGATCTTAGAGTTTCAAATCTAGATCTCTTAATTCCAGATTAAATGTGTGAAACGTGTGTTTCAGTTTGTAAAACTATTTTACAAGGATTTCATATAAAGCATGCATATAGTTTCAAATCTATAAAACTAATTTTCAGATCATGCTTTAATGATTAAACATGATTTAATCTAATCTAAATTGCATATATGCATCACATAAAGTATGGCATCTTTTAGATCATTATCTATTGCATCATATGCATCTTATAATCATGATCATATCACTTCTAATCTTATTAGAACATGGCATCATACAATTATTTTAGATCTAAACCTATGATTTTATAGATTATAAAAGAAGGATTCAAATCTGGAATCATACAAAAAATCTATTCAAAGATTAATATGAACATATAGAAAAAGTTTTACACAAAAATTTTGGTTAAACCTATTTTGATGTTGTGTAGATCTTTGTTCTAAATCATATCTGAAACTTTGTCAAAACAAATATGTTTCAGATCTTGATGAAAGATAACTAATAACCTAAAAGATTCTTCAAAAGAATCTATTCAAATAGATTTAAAATAGATTTTTAATCAGATTATTATTCTAGCAAAAATTTTACACAAGAAAATTTTGTTATAACTAACTTATAACAAACTATTTCAACTATTGAATAGTTTCTTGAATTTCTGATTAAAAGCCTAATAGAAAATTCATATCAATAGGATTAAACTATATTCTCTAAGATTTTAGGGTTACATGTCAAATGCCAACCCTTTAGATCAATTCTATGCATCATATGAAGAAAACCCTAGGGCTCTGATACTAATTGAAGGAAAAAATTCAGTTAAGAATCAAATGTCCAAGGATCAGATGAATAGATTCATGTTTAAAATCAAATATTAAATATCAAAATACCCATGATGCATAGTGGATACCGAGGTTTCTTGAATTAGATGTCTTGTTAGGCCTGAAAGTACATGTCCTCTACTTCATGCGCATGCCAGGTACCATAGAAAAGAGAGATGAAGAACCTAGATCTCACACCTTTCTGAAATAATCAAAGGGAGGAAACTAACTTGAAAACTCTTTCCTAGATCTTCCATGAGACATCCTCACACCAAGGAATAAGAACAATAGTCTCTCCACGCCCGAAGAAGAGAAGAAGAACACTTCTTGCCACCACCCTCTTTAGCTCTCTCTCTTTTCACACAAAACCAAGAGCAAAGAAAACTATTATATGTGGCAGTATAGGGTTTCCTCCATATACATAAGTGATGCCCTATATTTAGATCAAACCTTATTTTGTTAGGACTCTTAGTCTTAACCTAATCCAAAATGGAATACTTCATGGAGAAGTATTGGCGCCACTTTGTGGCGCCCTTCTCTTCCTCACGCGCACACACAAGAGAGGGGGCACAAAATCGCACACCCTCTCCTTCTCTTAGTCGGCCATGAGGAAAGAGAGTCTTAGTTAATTAGGTCTCTAAGGATCTAATCCAATTCAGGTTCAATTCGAATCGTATTCGAACCAATTTCAAATAGATTGCTAACCCTAAGCTAATTTGGGTTCAGTCCAAGTCTTACTTAAATTTCTAACCTGATCAAGTTCAATTAAATCATTTTTAATTAAATTAGATCTAATTTGAAATAATTAGCATTTGAATTTATTTTTTTATAAATCATTTGGATCATAGATTTGATCATAATCATCCCCAGAATTAAACATGCACCTCATGTTTAGTGCTAGCTAGACATAGTCAACTATTTAATCTATTTGACCTCTAACTTAATTCTTAGTTAAACTAATCTATTTATTCAATCAAGTCAAGTACTTCCAAATTAAATAATTAGATTATAGGTTAATTCTTTCCTACATTGCATGACTAAGTGCGTGATTCCATAGGTTCGAATACTAAGCCGGTAGCATATGAACTATTTTCATATACTAATCGAAGTTACTATCTAGCAATAGTTCTCAACATCCAGATAGGTCGAATATTTATAAAGTAATATTCAAGAATCTCGACATATGATTACTGCATGATTCATCCCTTTGACCTTGAATGCTCAGGATGACATAGGATTTGCTGTCAATCCTAAATGAATCATCTACATTGTATTTTAACCTTTCAAATCTATTACATGGATTATCCTGACCAAAGATTTACTAAATTAAAATATAATGATTTATTAGCTTCAGTAATTTAGAGGGGTCAATCCCATCTTGACTTGCACACTAACTTAACAAGTACTTGACTATAACCAGAAATCTTTCATCACTGAATTAGAAATTCAGGTAGTCTGGCATTAAAGTATAGTGAATTACTTGCAAGTCATCATGGTGATTTTAGATTCGAGGGACACTCATTCCCATACCCTTTGTGAGATACTCTCATTGGTAAAGTATTCGACAAGTGAGTCACTATTCGATGATGATGTACTCCTACATCTCACCGGTATGCCATACCAGTATCTTCATACTCCTTGGTTAAAAGAATAACTAATCCATATGGCACACAATAACCTAAACTTGATAAATATTATCATCCTTCTTAATGACATATCATTTGGACACAAGCATAAGTTTAAGAACTACATGATAAATCCTTCTTTATCGTATTATTAGTACTTCTAAGGACTTTCATCATAATATAGGAGTTCAATATAGAAGATGCACAACTTATGATGAAAAATACTAAATAATTTTTATTAATAAAAGATTCATATACTATTATAATAAAAAGCTCAATTATCCATAACCTAAATGATTGGCTTTAGGATACTATTTTCCAATAGATTACTAATCCTATCACTAGACTCAAGGATTTTTAATTCAAAAGAGCAAGGGATTCTATATTGAGCACGGATGCAACTCAAGTCCTTCAGACCAAACCTAGATCCTATGGTATCAACTAAGAATAATAATGCAGCACTATGCCCTAGACCCAAACTGGCATGAACTTCCTCCGAAGGAGATGATTCAGAAGACCAGCTCTTGTTGAGACTCCTAGAACTAGCCATCAGAAGATATGAAAGGCAAACCAAAAAGGAATGAGCATAGGACAAAGAGCAAGAAAAAGGGCGGTCAACATAGAAAAATAAATAAGGAATCCAAAGAAAGTAGGACGCACCAACCTGCAATGGCATAAGAAGCGAAGACAAAAGGCTCAAAAACAACCACTGGCGAATTGAAAATACTAAGAAGAAGTCGAAAGAGACCTCAAGCAAAGAAGTTGATGGAAGAGGAAGGAGATGGACTGCTAAGAAAACTCTGAAAATGTAAAATAAAAGACAAAGATGAACCTCCTTTTATAAACGGGATGATAGGACAACCTAGATACCAAATCCCCTCCAACCATCGAAAAATCGATACCTAGCAGGCTTCAATTAATCTATAGAGGACATCAGTTAGCCCATTAATAATTTGCACTAGAATCAGAGCATGCTGCTACTCTTTGAATTTCGCTAACCACTCCATTTTCTACGAATGTGATTGCTTATGATGCCACTTTTTGCCTCCCTAAGAACTACAATCACCGCTATAGCTATCATGAGAAAGTCTTTTCGGCTATTCAAGAACTCATGTACTCCCTTTGCTCATACTAAAATCGAGAGTAGGGGGCATATTTCAGGAGATTACTCATTATCTAGGCTGAAAACATGGATCGATGGGAACGTGCATGAAGGAATGTGCAGAATCAAAATAGTAACATCATCGGATGTGGGATCGGCATGATAACATCATCGGAGATAACCATACTAAGAAAAAGACAGACTTCTTTCGAACCGGTAGAGTGTTATTTGCATAAGTTGATCCTTCTAACTTTGATCGATCCTTATCCTAATATCCAATCCAACCATCATCAGCCAATTCGAACCTCCATGATAATTGGTGACGGGCATGCCAATTTCAAACTTTAGTGGTAGGTATGCTTCAGGTGTCCCAGCTCATACTCTAAGCAACATTATGGGCCTAACTCCTACCTTCGATATTTACATTGTCAACTCCTAAGTATCCTCAACTAAAGCTAATAGATCCTATCCATATCTTCAGTTCAAATTCAAAAATGCCTACAGCACTCCAATTAGCTTCAAAATAGATAAGGCAAGCCTAACCACCTAATCCCACAGATTTTGGCCTAAGATCATGCCACCACCATGCCCTAATTGGCTAGATGAATTTGCTTAATTGTTTGCCAACTCTCATCTTAAAAAAGCCAGTAAGGGAACCTCCAAAGGTATGCAAACATTCTCTCTTCACTCTTTCTCTTCTGTTGCCTGAGACTGACTTGAGCATCAGAGGGTCTCTATCGAAGCCAACTCTGGTCAGAACTTCTTTGTAAGTCATTTCTCTAGAGGGATGTGCCACCACTCCAGCCACTTCGACAGACAACCAAATTTTAGCATCAACTGTAATGTTTACCAGTTCTTTTTGATCATGACAAAAAGGGGGAGATAGAGATAAAGATAAAGATAAAATCAATAAAGATAAAGGAAATAAAGAGAATCATATAATGACCAAATCGAGCATAAATAAAAAATTTAAAGTTAAGTAGAATTGAATAATAAAAGGGGAGAAATAATGAGAAGAAAGTGTAAAAAGATCTAAAAGTAAAAAAGATTGAGAAAGGATATTTGCTTATTTTGAAAATTTGCTCAATCATATAAGAAAGGGAAAGATTTTGCTTGAAATTAGAATCATCATATCAATCCTATCTTTTCTATATTAGAAAGGAGGAGCTTTGTTGAATATCTGAATCTTACATTTGTTAAAATTACAAGCTTTTTAAATGCTTGAAAAGTAGTACCCAAAGGATTTTGTCATCATCAAAAAGGAGGAGATTGTTAGTCCTAAAATTAATTTTGATGATATCAAAAGTATTTGATTATAAATTATATCTACTAATGATATGCTTGAGAGTGATTGTAGATTTTCTCAATTTACTTAATCATTTTACTCAAAAGATTGTACTCTCAAGAAAATTCAAATTTCCAAACTTAAATTTTTTAGATTGGAAGCAAAAAAGTTAAAGATTTAAAAGAAAAACCTAGTTTAGAAGTGTTGTTCTAGATGGGTGCTTTGACATCAATATGTTAGAAATAATCCTTGTTACTTGATGATTGCGAAAATAGCAACAAGGATTCGAGAAAAGAGATGGTCATTCTGTGAAACCCTAGAAAACCTTGGGGCATGGAGAAGAAAGGAAGAATGAGAGAGGAAGAGAGAGATTTTCAGGAAGAAAAGGCTTATATTCAATTCATTATAATTAAAAACTCAATACAGAGTATATATATACCTGGTCAAATAGATCTAACCTAAAAAACTTTCCTAGCTATCCTAATATGATGCACTCTCCGAGCTTATGTACATCCATGTCTCTCATGCACACACCCATTGGACTAATCTCAATCCAATCTATAGGTTAGCCTCTTAGGACCTCACAAACCAAGGCCCTAAGTCTCTAGGATTAAACCCAATCCTAGGTTGAATAGAAACCACATACTATTTTGTTTTCCACTCGAGCTGGCTCGATCAACAATCGGGTCGGCTCGATCGAGATGTCTCCTGTGAGAGCCCGAATCACCACTCTCTACTCTGCTGCTCAGGTCGACTCTCTCAAGATTCAAGTCGGGTCGACCAACATGACTATCTTCTATTCTACAGCTCGAGCTAGCTCTCTCAAAAATCAAGCCAACTCTTCCAGTGTGCCAGCCTAATATGCTTTTTGACCTTCTGTTCGAGCTTGCTCCATCAGAATTTGAGCCAGCTCGACTTCTGCTCAGACTGGCTCTAACAAGAATTAAGCCAGCTCGACTAAAGTATTGGCTGAAGCTCTTCGAAGGATGGTTCCATTCGCTCCTTGGCCTCTCTCTACCTACTTTCAAGGCTTGAGAGCACCATAGCTGAGCTCATAATTTTCACCTTGATGCTCCTAACTCTTTATGAACTCAGCTCTATTAGTCAGTCCTATTAGTACCATACAATTATGAAAGCTATTTCCTGAAAGTACCTTTATAAGCACATCAGCTGGATTTTTCTTGGTGTGAACCTTCACCAGCTCCACTTCACCATCTTCTACTAGCTCTTTGATTCGATGGTACTTGATATCAATGTGCTTCATCCTTGCACGATACTCAAAGTTCTATGCAAGCAATAAAGCACTCTGGCTGTTACAATGCATCTTGACTGTATCCTGTAGGATTTCCATCTCTAGTGCTAAGCCCTTCAGCCATAGGACCTCTTTTTGCTGCCTCTGTGATGCCAATGTACTCCACTTCGATAATGGATAAGGCCGTAATTAGCTACAAGAAAAATCTCCATAAGACTGGACCTCCATACAACCTAAACATAAAATCTATCATCGAATGTCGAGTATCCACATCTCCACCAAAATCTACATCCACAAATCCCTCTATTAGCCCTCAAGCCTTCTTGGACATGTTAGGATGTTCCTTAGCATCTTCTCACTAATCATAGTAGATGCCAATCCCAACTGAACCTACCAAGTACTTGAAGATATCCTTTAGTGTTCTCTAGTGCTTCCTACCAGGCTGAGCCATAAACCTGCTCACCTAACTCACTGCATGGGCTAAGTTCGATCTACAGCATACCATAGAGTCCATAATGATCCCCACATCAAAAGCATATGGAACCTTTTTTATCTCCTGAACCTCCATCTCAGTCTGTGGTGACATGGTCTTAAAGAGTTTGACATGCCCGACAAGTGGCAGCTCTATCGGTTTAGCTTTCTTCATTTCAAATTTCTCTAAGGCTTTCTTTATGTATCTTTCCTGAGATGGATACAACAGTCTCTTGATTCTGTCTCTGACAATTTTCATACCTAGGATCCTTTTCGCAGACCCAAAGTCCTTCATCTCAAACTCTTCAGACAAAGCTCCTTTCAACTCCTGCACTACTTTACTTTTGTATGCTATCAATATATCATCTACATAAAAGAGTAAGTATAACCAAGATCCATCTTTCAGAGACCTCACATATACACATGGATCATAATCACACCTGAAAAGGCCAATACTTTTTACATAAGTGTCAAACTACTTGTACCACTGTCTAGGAAACTGCTTCCATCCATACAGTAATTTTTTTCAGTAAACAGACCTCTTCTTCTGACCCAGGCTCTCTGAAGTCCTGTGGCTGCTCCATATATATGTTCTTCTCCAATCTCCATAGAGAAATGCTATCTTAATGTTCATTTGCTCTAGCTCTAAATCATGAGTAGTAACCATGCTCAACAGCAGCCTGATGGACGTATGTCTGACAACTGGAAAGAAAACTTCTGAATAATCAATATCTTCTCTTTGTGAGTACCTTTGCCTCCCAACTTAGCCTTATATCTCACTCCACCTTGCTCTGAAGGTGCTTCTTTTCTGGTGAAAATTCATTGCGAGCCAATAGATCGAGCATCATCTGGTAGATCCATCAGTTGCCATGTTCGATACTTTCTAAGAGATTCCATCTCTTCCATCATGGCTTGCATCCATGACTCCTGATCTAGACTCTCTATCACCTCCTTAAAACTCTCTGGATCTCCATTGGCAATGATGAGAGCATAGGAGATAATCTTATTAATGTCATATCACACCAATTTGCGAGCAGTGCACTTCGACTTGTGCAGTGCCACTCTCCTTATGGTATCCTGCAAGTCTACTGCCTGTGGTTATCTATGCACTTTCTCTAGAATAGATTACTCTCTATGCTGGTCCTCCATAAGTGTATCACCATGGGTCTCCAACTCCATCTCAAATTGAACACAATTTGAGGTTGATGTTGAGGGCAAATCACCTATATCTGAGAACTATCTCATGTTGTCTTGTGTTGTCTTCATAACTTTATTTGCACTTTCTAGCTTCATCGCAATGCTCTTCTCATCAAAAATCATATTTCGATTGATGACACACCTTAGAAAATATGAATCTCAAAGCAAGAAATCCTTCACAACCCATGAAAATTCGATGAATATTATCTTCTATGACTTTGGGTCTAACTTGCTCCTATCGGCTTCTTCTACCAAAGCATATATAGGATAGCCGAACACCCTTAAGTGGCCAAGCTCCATCTTCTTTCCACTCCAAATAGCTTCTGGAAGTCCTCCATTCAATTTCTTATGGGAGACCTGTTAATAAGAAAATAAGCATAAATAAGAGCATCATCCTAAAAGGATTTGGATAGTAATGCCTATAGCCTAAAGCTCCTGGTCTTGTTCATCAGTATCCGATTCATCATTTCTACGACACCATTCGGATCATCTTCACTATGTAATAATGTTTGATGCCATTTTCCTCATAGTATCTCTTAAACTCTAGGTTGGTTTATTCCCCTTTATTATTAGACCTCAAACACATCACTTACTACCCTATCTCCTTCTCTACCTCAGCTCTCTAGATTTTAAATCGAATAAAAATATCTGACTTTTTTCTGATCAGATAAATTCATACCTTTTTGGAGAAGTTATCTATGAAGGTGACAAAGTATCTCACTCCACCTCAAGATGTAACAGGTGTCGATCCTTATACATCCGAGTGAACTAGCTCCAAAATAACTTCACTCCACTTAGTACTACTGGCAAATATAATTCTATGCTATTTATCATAGATGCAAGGCTCACATAGGTCATTTTCTTTTTTTCTTAGTGCTAAAATTAGACTTCTTCTACTCAACTCTGTGAGCCTCCTGTCACTTAAGTGATCCATATGATAGTGCCATAGCTTGTAAGCTAGCTACTCCTTCTGTGCTACTATAGACACCTTCATACTATCAGTAACTACTAAGCCCTCCATCCTGTATAGGTTGTTGCTTAGTTTTCTCTCTTTCATTACCACCAATGAATCCTTGGAAATCCTCAACACCCACTACCGGCTGACAACTGAAAGCATACCCCTATCATTCTAAATAACCCAACAATATCAAGTTCTTCTTCAGTTCTGGCACATGCTTCATATTGCTGAGTGTCTGTATGACTCTATCATACATTCTCACTCTGACTGTATCAACATCAGCAACTTTACATGGATGATCATCTTCAAGACTAACACTTCTTCCATCGAATCTATCATATAATGAGAACCACTCCTGATGTGCAGTGTAATGATGGAAACATACTGAATCCAGTATCTAGTAGTTGTCCAACTCTGTAAATTCTAATACTACTAGTATATTATCTTCACTATCTTCAGATGA
>QRFJ01001439.1:227831-270288 GCA_006176705.1 Cocos nucifera
TTTCATTTTATGCTTAGTACTAGAAGGCTATGTGATTACCTTCTTTAAGGACCATTGTAATATTCTTTATGAAAGAAATAAAATTGCAAATGGTTTTCTTATTAACGATCTTTATCAGCTACATATTGATGCATCTGTTCTAACTATCGAGCAAAACGTGAATGCCAAACGACCTAGGGATGGTCCA
The DNA here is from genome assembly GCA_006176705.1 of Cocos nucifera. NCBI lineage: Eukaryota > Viridiplantae > Streptophyta > Magnoliopsida > Arecales > Arecaceae > Cocos > Cocos nucifera. Next base: position 228,019 of record QRFJ01001439.1, read on the forward strand.
AATGATAGGTATCTATGGCACCTGAGATTAGGTCATATAGTAGAAGATAGGATTAACAAATTGAAGAAAAATGGGCTATTGAGTCCGTTGACTTTCGAGTCATATCCAACTTGTGAATCTTGTCTTCAAGGCAAAATAACTAAACTCCCTTTTGTAGGACATGGGGAAAGGGCTATAGATCTCCTTGCCCTAGTACATACTGATGTGTGCAGCTCATTTGATGTGCCGGCTAGAGGCAATTTTGTCTACTTTATTATCTTTACCGATGATCTATCTAGGTATGGATATGTGTATCTTATGAGACACAAGTCTGAAGCTTTTGAAAAGTTCAAAGAATTCAGACATGAAGTAGAAAATAAATTGAAAAACCTATTAAGGTTCTTCGATCAGATTGAGGAGGTGAATACCTCAGCTGAGAATTCCTAGACTATCTCAAAAAAAATGGTATAGTCTCTCAATGGACTCCACCAGGAACACCTCAACTCAATGGGGTTTCAGAATAGAGAAATCAGACTCTATTGGATATGGTCCGATCCATGATGAGCTTCACAGACCTTCCTGATTTTCTTTGGGGACACTCATTGTTAACTTTAATTTATCTACTGAATAGGGTTCCCTCTAAAACCGTTCCTACCACACCATATGAGATATGGCACGGTAAGAAACCAAGTCTGAGTCATCTCAGAATTTGGGATTGTTTAGCTAATGTCAAAAGACAACAAGTGGATAAGTTAGAGTTTAGATCCTTCAGAGCTCGATTCATAGGATATCCTAAAGAGTCATTAGGATACTATTTCTACATTCCAGAAGACCACAATGTGATTGTGAGTCGACATGCCATCTTTCTTAAAAAATAGTTTATTCAAGACAGCGGCATTGGAAAGCAGATTAAGCTTGATGAGAAAGTCTCACAAGTACAATGAGCTAAGGATCAATTGGGAACCAAATTAGGTTGAACCAATAAGAACACTACCTCCTCCACCTCGTAGATCGAAAAGAGTTTTCCATCCCTCTGAAAGATACTTAGGTATTATTTTAGAGGAAGTAGAAAAAATGTTCCTCATAGATAATGGTGCTCATAGTGATGATCCCAAAATCTATAACGAGACGATATCAAATATCGACTCCGAGAAATGGCTAGAGGCAATGCAATCAGAAATTGACTCGATGCACTCAAATCAAGTCTGGACCTTGGTAGATCTACCAAAAGGCATAGTACCTATTGGGTGTAAATGAATCTTCAAGAGAAAGATTGGTGCAGATGAAAATGTGGAGACATTCAAGGCTAGACTAGTGGCAAAAGATTATAGTCAATGCGAAGGCATTAACTATAAGGATACCTTTATCCTAGTGGCTATGCTAAAATCCATCCGCACGTTGCTTGTCGTTGCAGCCTATTTCGATTATGAAATATGGTAAATGGACGTAAAAATGACGTTCTTAAACGAATATCTTGAGGAAGATATCTATATGGAATAGTCGCTAGGTTTCACATCCAGTGATACTGATCACAAGGTTTGCAAGCTGCAAAGGTCCATATATGGACTTAAGCAAGCATCTCAGAGCTGGAATACTCGTTTCAATGATGTGATCAAAAAGTTTGGTTTCATCAAAAATGAAGAGGAACCATATGTCTTCAAAAAGGTCAATGGGAGCACTGTTGTCTTCCTCGTATTGTACGTGGATGACATCCTCCTTATTGGGAATGATATTCCCATGTTGACGATAGTCAAAATATGGTTATCCAAGAAATTCTCTATGAAAGACCTAGGTGAAGCATCCTTTATTCTAGGAATTAAGGTCTATAGAGATAGACCGAATAGGATGCTAGGACTTTCAAAGAAGATATACATAGAGGAAGTCCTAAAGAGGTTTAGTATGGAAAACTCTAAGAGGGGATTAATACCCTTCAGACATGGTATTCATCTTTCCAAGAAGATGTGCCCTAGCACACCTGAGGAAATAGAATGCATGAGCAAGATCCCTTATGCTTCTACAATAGGGAGCCTCATGTATGCCATGCTATGTACACGACCTGATATAGCCCATGCTATGAGTGTCACAAGCAGATATCAGTCAAATCCAGATGAAGAACACTGGACTTTTATGAAATATATCCTTAAGTACTTAAGAAGAACTAAGGATATGATGTTGGCCTTTGGTAATGGAGAACTCTAAGTCCAGGGATACACAGACTCGAATTTCATATCCGATGTAGATGATTGAAAGTCGACATCTGAAAGTCTGTTTGTGTGCAATGGTGGTGCTGTCAGCTGAAAGAGTTCCAAGCAAACCATGATAGCAGATTCCATCAAGGAAGTAGAATATATCACTGCATTAGAGGCTGCGAAGGAAGCATTCTGGTACAAGAAGTTTGCTACAGAAATCGAAGTAATACCATCAAATGCCATTCCCCTTTACTGTGACAATAATGGCGCCATAGCCTTTGCTAAGAAGCCGAGGTCTCACCAGAAATTCAAGCACATTGAGCAGCGATACCACCTCATCTACGATTACCTTGAGAAGGGTTACGTCGAGGTCAAGAGAGTCGACTCCATAGATAATATGGCAGACCCGCTTACAAAGCCATTGGGCCAGCAGAAGATCGAAGCCCACCTTGAGAAGATGGGACTTAGATTTATAGCCAATTGGCTTTAGGTCAAGTATGAGATTGTTAGATATATATGCCCTAGAAGCCAGAATTGGCTGACACTTGTAATACACTTCTAAGGGCAAAATTATAATTTTGACTATAATCAATAAAAAAGATTATTTTCTATCACATATGTATATTTAGTGTCTGTGATACATTCTTTGAGTTAATGGTAATGATAATTCATATTTTCAAGAGTTGAAAATTTAAGACATGAATAATCATTATTAACTCATAATGAGAATGGTGATTGATTCGGAAGGTTGGTGTACACGAGGATGGTGATTGATTCAAAAGGTTGGTATACAATCGTTTATCTTTAGTAGATGAGTCTTGAGTCTACGGTGTGGAGACACCGGAGTGAGAGTACAGGTACTCATTAGAGAATGAGAGCACTGAGCGTGACCACCTCGAGTAATCATTAGGAAGTCTACCTTCTCGTCAATGACTGACTCGATGCTGCAGTAGTGTGTCTGATTTTTTGACTTAAGGTGCATCGGTAGTTCACCTTGAGGGTGTTATAGTTTGACTATACCATAACTCGATCTCCTAGCCATTCGGAAACTTGAGATGTATGTTGGCTATAACATGTTCATTGTAGGAACTGGATTGCATCAAGATAGAATCTATCTACCTCGGTGGTAGAGGAGCAGCCCTATGATGATCATGAGAATCAAGTCTAGAAGCCCATGGCCATGGCAGAGTGAAATAATAGAAAGAGTTTCTATTTAGGTTTTCACATCAGACTTGAATCAAATGATTACATCATATGACAGAAACTAGGGTTTGACGAGTTCACCTTAACCCTAATCTGATTGGGACTCGAGATAGAAGAACTTAATCACACATGTAGCTGCACCAAGAGGTTCGCATTTAGCTCTGATGGATTGCCACCATATACTGCTAGGTGTCACTGGTGGATTTTGGGAGCAACTAGAATGATTTAGATGATCGATCATTCTAGCTGTTCAAATCAGAAGAGTTTTGATCCATCGAAAGGAGTTTCAATGATGTCGATGATAGAGATCATGACATATCCCATTACCATACAAAACTGAACCTAACTGGATCATACAAATAAGGGTTTGAATCTGGTGATCATCAATTGAACTGATCTAGTTCAATTGATCTGAATGAGATTTAATTAGGTTCAAGAAAATCGTGCTAGTACTCGATTGAACCTAGCATTTTTCTTTTACTATCATAAATAGTTGTTCTGACTAAGCCAAAAGAGTTTGTGCTCGATCAGAGGCCTTCACTTGGTCTAACTGGAGCCTGTCCAGATCAGAAAAGGGTTATCTTATTTTGTAAGACAATACCTGCCATTTTTGGTCACCTACCATTTCTCGTCCTTTGATTTTGGTCAAAAGTTGACCTTTGACTGGTTAAATGTTGATCATTGATATTTTGACTTCTGTCCATGTGTCACGCACCTATTAGAGATCTGGTGGGGGCTTGTCCCCCTATCAGAAGCTGGCAAGGAGGAGGGCGCACGCCAAGGGTGGCATGCACCCAAGCAGGAGGCACCCAGGAATTCCTATTGGACAGGAACTCCATCTCCTTTTTGGATTCCGATTAGACTCCTCCTAAGAACCAACTTTGACTAGTCTTAGGCGTCATTTAAGGATGAATCCAAGGGACTCTATTTCCACCAATCAGATTTAGATCTGATTTCACAAAGAGTTGTGATTGGTTGGAAAGAAGAGGAGTTGGATCATGCATAGTCTATAAATAAGACCCTGCGCCCAACTCAAAAATATAATGGGAACACAATTCCCATGTCCAAGGACTGCCTCTCTTCCTCCTCCACGCCAAGCCCATCTTCTCCCTCTCCTCTCCTCTCCACGCCCAAAGTAGTTTGGGATTTAAGTTGGTGCAATCTAAGCGAGAGAAAGATGACAGAAAGCTAGAAGGCTGCGCTGCTGTAAAGGATAACTACTGATCTTCGAAAGCTGTTTTGAAGATCCTCCAAATCAGATTCAGATCTGATTTTTGAAGACGTGATAGAGAAGAAGATGATCTCCAGATCCAGTCCAAGTGGATACCGATAGAGGCTAGGCACTTACATGGCTAGATCCAGAACCTTCCGTTGCTTACAGGATCATCAACGGATAATAGGATTATCCTACATCACGATAAATTAAATTTGATTTAATTTATCTAAATTTTATTTTAACTATTAGAATAATAAAAATCAGATCTGAAATATTTTAGATCTAATTATAGATCAAAAAAAAAAAATTTAAAATATATCTCTTGATTCAATTAGATCTGAATGAACCTGATCCGAAAAATCAGAATTTTCCTTCGGTAACTTCGAGCGCATGCCTGAAAAGATGCGTCGGTTGAAAAAAAGAGGCATGCGTTTATGCTTGAAAAAAATGGACTTGCCTAAAAAAAATTTTAGGAAAAAAAGCTGAATCTAAAAAAAAAAGTCTAAAAAAAATTTTAAAAAAATCTGAACCTAAAATAAATTTAGAAAAAAAAAACTAAAAAAAAAGAAAAAGAAAAGAAGGCGCCTTCTTTGGGAAAGAAGGCACCTTCTTTCCTTTTTTTTTCAATGCTTGTGTCTATTTTTTTTAGATTTTTCTTAATTTTTTAGGTTTTTATTTTCAAGATCTGGAGGCACCTCTAGGCTTGAAAAGAAATTATAAAAAAAATACCTAAAAAACCTATAAAAAAACATGAAAAAAATAAAAGAAAGAGAGGGAGGGGCACCTTCCCTCCCTCCTCTTTTTTTTTCTTTCTTTCTTTCTTTGTAGTTTTTTTTTTCATGCTTTTTTTTAAAATTTTTTTAGGCTTTTTTATCTAAATTTTTTTCAGGTGCCCTGAAGGTATCTTAAAAAAAAACTTCTTCAGGCACAGGTGCGGCTTTTTTTTAGATATGCCTTTATCTGCACGTTGATCAAATGATTAAGGATCCAATCGAATATAGACTGAGATCTGATTGATCAAAGCCCAGTCCACCTATATATATACATATATGTATGTATCTATGTATATAAATATACATTCATACACATACATACATACATACGTACATATATATATGTATGTATATATGTATGTATGTATGTATGAATATATACAAACATGTTAGATATGTGTGCCTTAGAAGTCAGATTGATTGACACTTATAATACACTTCTAAAAGTAAAATTATAATTTTAATTATAAATAATAAAATAAATTATTTTCTATCATAGTGTGTATTTGAAAGTGTCTGTGATGCATCCCTTGAGTTAATGGTTATGATAGTTCATATTTTCAAGAGTTAAAAATTTAAAACATGAATTTTCATTATTAACTCATAAAATGTTTTCGACCATAGGTTCATCATGAGGATGGTGATTGATCCAAAAAATTGGTGTACGATCACTTCTTTTGGATAGATGAGCCTTGAGTCTACGGTGTAGAGACATTGGAGTGAGAGTATAGGTACTCGTTAGAGAACGAAGGCACTGAGCGTGACCACCTTGAGCAGTCATGAGGAAGTCTACCTTCTCATCGATGACTGGCTCGAAGTTGCAGTAGTGTGTCTAGTTCTTTGACTTGAGGTGCATCAGCAGTTCACCTTGAGTGCATTATAATTTGACTACACCATAACTTGGTCTCCTAGCCATTCAGAATTCTGAGGTGTATGTTGGCTATAGCATGTTCATTATAGAAATTGGATTGCACCAATAGGGGATCTATCTACCTCGGTAGATGAGGAGCAGCCTTATAATGATCATGAGAATCAAGTCCATAAGCCCATGGCCATGGCAAAGTGAAATAATAGAAAGAGTTTCTATTAGAATTTTCACATTGAACTTGAATCGAATGATTAATTCATCTGATGAAAATTAGGGTTTGATGAGATCATCTTAACCCTAATCCAGTCAGGACTCAAGATAAAAAAACTTAATCACATAGGTAACTACACTAAGAGGTTTGCTTTCAGTTCTGATGGGTTGCGACCATATGCTGCTAGGTGTCATTGGCAAATTTTGAGAGCAATTAGAATGATTTGGATGATCAATCATACTAGTTATCTAAATCAGAAAAATTTTGATCTATCGGAAGGTGTTTCAATGATGTTGATGATAAAGATCGTGACATATCCCATTACCATACATAACCAAACCTAATTGTATCACACAAACAAGGGTTTGGATCTGAATATCATCAATTGGATTAACTCAGTTCAATTGATTTGAATAAGATTCAATTAGATTCAAAAAAATTATGCTAGCACACACGATTGAACCTAATGTTCTTTTTTAACAATCATTAAAGCTTGTCTCGACTGAGCCAAATGTATTTGGGCTCCCTTAGAAATCTTTACTTAGTCTGACTGGAGCTTGTTCAGATTAGAAAAGGATTGTCTTAATTTATGAGATAAATTTGAGACAATATCTCCTAAATCTTGTCTTTGAACATTGGTCAAATGTGACCCTGGATACATAGACATTTACCCATATGTCATGCACCCATAGGAGAGTACCTGGGGACTTGTCTCCTTGCTAAAAAGTAGACAAGAAGGGGGTGCATGCCTAGGGAGGTGTGAGCTCCATAAGGATAAAAGATGGAGTCCCATACAGATGGGACTCTAGTTTGCTTCAGGAGATTAAATTGTGTGGCACCAAGAAGTCTTATTTGACCTAGTCTTGGTGCCACCTTAGGAGGATTTTGAGGGTCTCTCATCTAATTGGATCAGATGATGTCATCCCACCAATCAGATTTAGATCTGATTGCACAAAGGGCTATGATTGGCCAAGATGATGTGGCACTGCATAGCGCAGCAGGGTCTATATAAATTCTATCTGCGCCTAGAATTTAATTCTTCTGCCCTTTAGCCCACACCACATAGCCCCTCTCTCTCCTTCTCTACACCACCCTTTGGTCCTCTCTCTCCTTTGCATGCCCAAGGACTTTTGGGCATGAACAAGGTGTGATTCAAGCAAGTGAAAGGTGCTAGGAAAGGAAGAAAGTAGCATTATTGCAAGAGACAACGGCTATTCTTCAAAAGCCATTTTGAAGATCTTCAAGATCAGTTCTAGATTTGATTTTTGGAGGATTGATTGAGAAGAAAAAGATCTTCAGATCCTATCCAAGTGAATATCGATAGAGGCCAGGCACTTGCGTGGCTACATCCAGAATCTCAAACAAACATCGAAATCATCACAGGATAATTGGATTACCCAAAATAAAGATATAATTAAATTAAATTTAATTTTTATTTTTATTTTATTTTATTATTAGATTAATAATATTAGGTTTGAGGAGTTTTAGATCTGATTAGGATCTTAGAAAAAAAAATTTTGAAATATCCCTCTTGATCCAATCAGATCTGAACGAACCTGATCTGGAAAATAGATTTTTTCCTTCAACTGGTATCAGAGCCAGGTTCTATAATTCATTAGATCTAATTTTAATTTATTTTTAATTTAATAATTAGATAATTTTAGATATCACATTAGATGTAATTAGATCTAAAATTAAAAAATTAAAAATTAAATAATCTAGATCTAAGATTTATGAGATGCATGACTAGACTAGGAATAGAATTATTCTATGTATAGTCTAGCATGATCATAATTTTAATTTAATTAATTATAATTTTTAGATCTATTTATTTACTATTTTTTAATATTATAAATATTATAATTAGATCTAAAAAATTAAAAATAAATTTATTTAATTTATTCATATGAGATATGATAGACATGTTTAGACTAGTTGTAGAATAGTTCTACAAAATTATCTAGAATAAATTTTAATTTGATATGATCAAATTTAAATCTTATTTTTTAGATATTTATGAGATAATTTAGATCTAAAAACATGCATGATATGATACATGAGATGTTTGCAAAATATATTTTTAGTTAGATTAATTTTTATATATGTGATATATGATGTAGATCTAACTAGTTTTGTAGATTTACCATATTTTTGATTAAGGCATTCTCCTTGGCCATCCAGTCATAAAAATGAAGTAGAATTTAAAGGCTCTCTCCTTTCATTCAATGGAATGTTTTTATGGTGTGTAGGGGTACTGCACGTTCAACCTTAATCAGAAATTAAAACTTATTTTCTGTAAAATCCTAGATCCTGAAATCTTAGGATTTTATATATATGTTTTGTTTATGAACCCTAAACTTAATTAAAAATTAAGATTATAAAATATATTAGATTTAAAATTAAAAATTTTTAGATCTAAGACATATTCATAAAATTGGATTCGGACTTGGGTAGTTCAATTAGGTCTAGTGGTTGGTCAAACCGAATCAAGAGTTGGTTAGGTGGGATCAAGAGTGCTTAAATTGACCAGTTAATAAGATTAAGTTTGGATCAAGGTCGAATCACATGAGTGATCGATCAATTTAAGACCTAATTAGGCTCAATGGTTATAATCTGAATTATAGACTAATCCGATTGATTCTGGCTTAATAATTTGGTGTCTAAGGTAAGTTTGATAAATACGATCGACTGATTTTTAATTAAGAGCTACTCGATTCGAATGCATTCTTGTCAAGTTAATGACATATCCCTTCCATCGATCTCACTTACCTGGCCATATTTATCGATCTAGTCCTGATCTAAAGTGGCTAACAATACGAGCTAACCCATGCCACTAGGTTAGTCATAATGGATATGGCTATGTCAAGTCAAGTTTAAAGAGACCTAAATCAAATCTCTTTAAGAAAAGATTAAGTTTAAGGTCTTCCACTATTGTAGATGTGCGGGCTCTTTCCGAGGTTGATTGTTCTCGACTGATCATAATAGTTCAGTTGCATCGAAAAGACACAATCATATCTATTAGGCATTGGATGCTATGGACTGGAGGATGGATTGGACTCAATATTTTGGATATAGTGAGAGACCCAATTAGAAATCCAATATGTGCAAATGATGGATCTAACTTAACTAAGAAGTGGATCAATATTTCGGGCACGATGAGATTCATGAATTAGAAACCAAGTCTCGGTGCACCATGATTAGAGAATCATTGGACAAGAGTTGTTCACTCATTGGCTAACCCATCATCAATAACTATTAGGTGAGGTGATGAGTCAGTTGATGGGACTACACCATATACTAGAAATCAGTAATTATGAAGATTTTTGCAACTCTACAGAGAAAGTGTAGGGATTCGAGAAAATAGTGAGAGTTAATTAATTTAAAAATTAATTTTTTAAATAAATTGATCAAGTCTTAATTATAAAATCTAACTAAAAACTTTGACTCTCTATAGAAAAAAGAAAAATATCTGCATCCAACCCACTAGCCCGTATCTTGGACACCCATAGACTGATCGAACCCAATTATAAGGATTGGCTCCAAAACTTTAAAATTATTTTGAGTTTTGAGAAGTTAACTCATGTATTAGACTAGAATCCTCTCACCTTACCAGCTCATCCGTCTGTTGAACAAAGAGTGTCTCTTGATAAATGGATAGATGAAAATAATAAGATCAGATACTACATGTTGGGCTTGATATCTAATGAGCTTCAGCGCCAACATGAAGATATCAAGACTACCCATCAAATATTGGCTCACCTACAAAAGTTGTTTAGTAAATAGAGTCTCGCAGCCAAATATCAGATCACTAAATGACTATTTAAGACTAAAATGCATGATGGAAGTCAGTCCAAGATCATTGTCTGATGATGATCAAGAACTTGAAAGAGCTTGAGAAGCTTAGAGTAAAGTTAGACCAGGATCTGCAGAATGATATAATTCTGCAATCCTTAATTGATGTGTATGGGCAATTCATCATGAACTACCATATGCATAAACTTCAGAATACTCTAGTTGAGCTTATGAATATGCTGGTTATTGCTGAGCTTTCTATGAAATATTCTAAAGGCTCAGTACTTACTATGGAATGGACTTCTTCTAAGAGAAAGTTTTTTGGAAAGAAAAAGAAGTCTATGAAAAAATAAAAGATGGAAGGTGGAAAGAAAAAGAAGGCAGAGCTGAAGAAGAAAGTTGCTGACAAAGAAAAGTATTTTCATTATAATACTGACGGCCATTGAAAGTGGAACTGCCCTACATACTTGGCCACCCAGAAGAATAAAAAGGAGATAGTTCCTTTTGGAGGTATGCTCATTATTGAATCTAACCTTATGGTTTCTTCTACATCTAGTTGGGTGCTTGACTCTAGTTCTAATGCTCATTTGTGCACTTCCATGCAGGATCTTGAGGATAGTAGGAGGCTGAGGGATGGTGAGATGATCCTACATGTTGAAAATGGAGCAAGGGTTGCTGCTGTGGTCATGGGAACATACCCTCTTCGAACTTACCATCTGACTTTAGACTTAGTACTTAAAGACTGTTATTATGTGCCTGCACTAGCAAGTAGAATTTGATTTCTATTTCATGTTTAGCACAAGAAGACTATGTAATTAGTTTTCTTAAGGACCATTATAATATTCTTTATGAAAGAAATAAAATTGCAAGTGGTTTTCTTATTAACAATCTCTACCAGTTACATATTGATGTATCTATCTTTAATATCGAGCAAAATGTAATGCCATAAGATCAAAACGACCCAGGGATAGTCCAAACGATAGGTATCTATGGCACCTAAGGCTAGGTCATATAGCAGAAGATAGATTAACAAATTGGAGAAAATCGGGCTATTGAATCCATTGACTTTCAAGTCATATCCAATTTGTGAATCATATCTTCATGGCAAAATGACTAAGCTTCCTTTTGTTGGACATGGGGAAAGGGTCATGGAACTACTTGCCCTAGTACATACTGATGTGTGTGGTCCATTTGATGTGCCGGCTAGAGGCAATTTTGACTACTTCATAACTTTTATCGATGATTTATCTCGGTATGGGTATGTGTATCTTATGAGACATAAGTCTGAAGCCTTTGAAAAGTTTAAGAAATTCAGACATGAAGTTGAAAAGTAAATTAAAAAATTCATTAAGGTTCTTTGATCAAATCGAGGAGGTGAATATCTTAGTCGGGAATTTTTTGACTATCTCAAGCAAAATGGCATAGTCTCTCAATGGACTCCACCTGAAATACCTCAACTCAATGGAGTTTCAGAAAGGAGGAATCAGATCCTATTAGATATGGTCCGATCAATAATGAGCTTCATAGATCTTTCCGATTTTCATTGAGGACATAGTCTGTTAACTGTTATATATTTATTGAATAGAATTTTCTTTAAAACAGTTTCTACCACATCGTATGAGATATGGCATGATAAGAAATCAAGTCTGAGTCATCTCAAAATTTGTGGTTGTTCGGCTCATGTCAAAAGACAACAAGTGGTTAAGTTAGACTATAGGTCCTTTAGAGCTCAATTCATAGAATATCCTAAAGAATCATTAGGATATTATTTCTATATTCTAGAAGATCATAATATGATTGTGAGTCGGTATGCCATCTTTCTTGAAAAATAGTTTATTCAAGATGGTGGCATTGGAAAGCAGATCAAGCTCGAGGAGAAAATCTCATAAGAGCAACGAGCTAAGGATCCTATGGAATCAAATTAGGTTGAGCCAATACAATCATTACCTCCTCCACCTCATAGATCGAAAAGGATTTTTCGTCTTCTTGAGAGGTTCTTAGGTACTATTTCAAAAAAAGTAGAGAAAATATTCCTCATAGGTAATGCAGTTCATAGTGATGATCCCAAAATCTATGACGAGGCAATATCGGATATCGACTCCGAGAAATGGTTAGAGGCAATGAAGCTAGAAATTGACTTGATACACTCAAACCAAGTCTGGACCTTGGTAGATCCATCAGAAGGTATAGTACCTATTGGGTGTAAATGGATCTACAAGAGAAAGATTGGTGCAGATGGGAATGTGGAGACATTCAAAGCTAGATTAGTAGCAAAAGGATATAGTCAGTGTGAAGGAATTGACTATCAGGATATCTTTTCGTCAGTAGCCATGCTAAAATCCATCCGCATATTACTTATTGTTGTAGCCTATTTCGATTATAAAATATGGCAAATGGATGTGAAAATAGCATTCTTAAATAATACCTTGAGGAAGATATCTATATGGAACAGTCGCTAGGTTTCACATCCAGTGATGCTGATCACAAAGTATGCAAGCTGCAAAGGTCCATATATGGACTTAAGCAAGCATCTCAAAGCTGGAATACTCATTTTAATGATGTGATCAAATTATTTAATTTCATCAAGAACGAGGAGGAACCATGTATTTTCAAAAAGATTAGTGGGAGTGCTATTGTCTTCCTCGTACTGTACATGGATGATATCCTCCTTATTAGGAATAATATTTCCATGTTGACCATAGTTAAAATATGGTTATCCAAAGAATTTTTCATGAAAGACCTAGGAGAAGCATCCTTTATTCTAGAAATTAAGATCTATAGAGATAGACCGAATAGGATGCTAGGTCTTTCATAGAAGATGTACATAGAGAAAGTGCTAAAGAGGTTTAGCATGAAAAACTCTAAGAGGGAATTGGTACCCTTCAGACATGGCATTTATCTCTCCAAGAAAATGTGTCCCAACACACCTAAGGAGATTGAACGCATGAGCAAAATCCCTTATGCTTCAACAATAGGGAGCCTCATGTATGCCATGTTATGTACACGACCTGATATAGCCCATGCTGTGAGTGTCACGAGCAGATATCAGTCGAATCCAGGTGAAGAACACTGAACTTCTATGAAATGTATCCTTAAGTACTTGAGAAGAACTAAGGATATGATGTTAGTTTTTGGTAATGGAGAACTCCAAGTCCAGGAGTATACAGACTTGGATTTTATGTTCGATATAGATGATCAAAAGTCGACATCTAAGAGTCTATTTGTGTATTATGGTGGTGCTGTCAGTTGGAAGAGTTCCAAGTAGATAGTGATAGCAGATTCCATCATTAAAGTAGAGTACATCACTGCGTCAGAAGCTGGGAAGGAGGCATTCTGGTATAAGAAGTTTACCGTAGAGATTAGAATGATGCCATTGGATGCCATTCCTCTGTACTGTGATAATAATGGTGCCATAGCCCTTACTAAGGAGCCGAGGTCTCACCAAAATTTTAAGCACATCGAGCGGCGATACCATCTCATCCGTGATTATCTTGAGAAAGGTTATGTCGAGGTCAAAAGAGTCGACTCTGCAGATAATGCGGCAGACCTACTTACAAAGTTGTTGGGCCAGCAGAAGATCGAAGCCCATCTTAAAAAGATGAAACTTAAATTTATAGCCAATTAGCTTTAGGTCAAGTGTGAGTTTGTTAGATATGTGTGCCCTAAAAGCCAGATTGATTGACACTTATAATACACTTCTAAGGACAAAATTATAATTTTAACTATAAATAATAAAATAAATTATTTTCTATCATAGTGTGTATTTGAAAGTGTCTGTGATACATCCTTTGAGTTAATGGTTATGATAGTTCATATTTTCAAGAGTTGAAAATTTAAGATATGAATTTTCATTATTAACTCATAAAATGCTTTTGATATAGGATCATCATGAGGATGATGATTGATCCTGAAGGTTGGTATACGATCACTTTTTTTGGATAGATGAGTCTTGAGTCTATGGTGTAGAGACATCGGAGTGAGAGTGTAGGTACTCATTAGAGAACTAGGGTACTGAGTGTGACCACCTCGAGTAGTCATAAGGAAGTCTACCTTCTCATCGATGACGGCTCGAAGCTGCAGTAGTATGTCTAGTTCTTTGATCTGAGGTGCATCGATAGTTCACCTTGAGGGTGTTATAATTTGACTACACCATAACTCGGCCTCCTAGCCATTCGGAACCCTGAGGTGTATGTTGGCTATAGCATGTTCATTATAGGAATTGGATTGCACTTAATAGGAGATCTATCTATCTCGGTAGATGAGGAGCAACCCTATGATGATCATGAGAATCAAGTCCATAAGCCCATGGCCATGGTAGAGTGAAATAATAGAAAGAGTTTCTATTAGGATTTTCACATTGGATTTGAATCGAATGACTAATTCATATGACGAAAATTAGGATTTGATGAGATCATCTTAACCCTAATTAGATCGGAGCTCAAGATAGAGGAACTTAATCACATAGGTAACTACATCGAGAGGTTCACTTTCAGCTCTGATGGATTGCCACCACATGCTGTTAGGTGTCGTTGGCAGATTTTGAAAGCAATTAGAAAGATTTGAATGATCAATCATACTAGTTGTCTGAATTAAAAAAGTTCTGATCCATCAGAAGATGTTTCGATGATGTCGATGATAGAGATCGTGACATATCCTATTACCATATGGAACTGAACCTAACTAGATCACACAAACAAGAGTTTGGATCTAGATATCATCAATTGGATTAACCTAGTTCAATTGATTTGAATAAGATTTAATTAGATTCAAGAAAATCATGCTAGCACACGATTGAACCTAATGTTCTCCTTTAACAATCATTAAAGCTTGTCTCGACTGAGTCAAATGTGTTTGGACTCACTCAAGAACCTTTACTTGGTCTGACTGGAGCTTGTCCAGGTCAAAAAAGGATTGTCTTAATTTATGTGATAAAATTTGAGACAACATCTATTATTTTTCATCACCTGCTAAATCTTGTCTTCAAACATTGGTCAAATATTGACCCTAGATACTTAGACATCTGCCCATATGTCATGTATCCATAGGAGAGTACTTGAAGACTTGTCCTCCTGCTAAAAAGCAGACAGGAAGGGAGCGCTGCCTAGGGAGGCATGCGTCCAATGAGGATAAAAGATGGAGTCCCATACAGATGGGACTCCAGGTTGCTTTAGGAGATTAAACTGTATGGTGCCAAGAAGTCTTATTTGACCCAATCTTGGCGCCACCTTAGGAGGGTTTTGAGGATCTCTCATTTGATTGGATCAGATGATATCATCCCATCAATCAGATTTATATCTGATTGCACAAAGGGTCGTGATTGGTCAGGATGATGTGGCACTGCATGGCACAGTAGGGTCAACATAAATCCTTTTTGTACCTAGAATTTAATTCTTCTGCCTTTAGCCCATGCCACATAGCCCCTCTCCCTCCTTCTCCATGCCACCCTCTATTCCTCTCTCTCCTCTCCATGCCTAAGGGCTTTTGGGCACGAACAAGATGCGATCCAAGCAAGTGAAAGGTGTTAGGAAAGAAAGAAGGCAGCACTGCTGCAAGAGACAACGACTATTCTTCAAAAGTAGTTTTGAAGATCTTCAAGGTCAGATCTAGATCTAATTTTTGGAGGATTGATTGAAAAAGAGAAGATCTTCAGATCCTGCCCGAGTGGATACCAGTAGAGGCCAGGTGCTTGCATGGCTACATTCGAAACCTCAGACAAACATTGGGATCATCACAGAATAATTGGATTACCCAAAATAAAGATATAATTAAATTAGATTTAATTTTTATTTTTATTTTATTTTTATTATTAGATCAATAAGATTAGATTTGAGGATCTCAGATCTGATTAGGATTTTAGAGAAAAAATTTTTGAAATATCCCTCCTAATCCAATCAGATCTGAACGAATCTGATCCAAAAAATAGAGTTTTTTCTTTAATACATACACACATATATATATATATGTGTGTGACTGTATGTATATATTATTATCATCCATAATGTTTCAAGCATCACCTAGCTCTGATACCAAATTATAAACCCATGATATCGCTCGAACGTCAACCATCCTTGATATCACAAGCATTGATACCATGTTGCGGAAGCTCTTGATCTTTAGCACGGACCTGAAGAAACCTGTGATGTTCTCTATAAGCAGTAAACCACCGATCCTCCACCTGGATCTATGATGGAATGCCTCCCTCCTTGGGCTTGAGGAAGACGTCCCTTTCTCTAGGATTTCTTCAAGAACCCTAGGGTGGCAACTCTAGAGAGAAGAGAAGAAGAGAGTTGAGGAAGAAAAGGTCTGTATTGATTTCAACCTTGAAAATCCTAATACAACCTATATATTTATACATAGCCATTAGGTCTGACCAAAAAACTCCCTGGCTAACTCAATATATAAAAGCACTCACCAAGCCCATGTACACCCATGTCTCCTATGCTCTCATCCTCTGGATCTAAACTCGATCCATACATAAATTAGCCACCTTATGACCTCTCAAACCAGGCCTTAAGACCCCTAGGATCAACCCAAACCCTAGTCCAAAATAGACCCTCACGTAACTATGCCTATGCACTTAGCCGGCTCAGTCTTAGCACTGAGCCGGCTAAGTTCCACTGGGTTGGCTCAGTCTGAAACTGAGTCGGCCCAGTTCTATGCCGTGCGAGCAATCCCGAACATTCAGCTCTCTATTTTGCCTGTGCACTAAGACAGCCGACCTAATTTTGGACTGAGTCGGCTAACCTACAGAAAATCTCATTTCTATAGTCTTGATTTTCTAGCTTTGGTTTCTTACTTTACCTTATGTCCCAGGTTTTCGAAGCACCAACCAAGCCCCTGAAATCTTCGGAGCCAACCCTCTGAATCCTTTCGTGGCCTCCCAAGGATTGGGAGCACCATAAATTCTCACAATCTCCACCTTGATGCCCCAAGCCTTGGCAAATCTCGTGATAATGCCCTCCTGCACGATCCCACTGTCCCTATCACTCGACAGCACCTGTACAAACATCATCTCCGCCAATCCTCTTTAGCTATTGTGCACCCTTGAGGTCTTTTGGATGACCGCCTCCACCACTGAAGACCTTGGCTTGCTTCTTAGCACCATCCTGAAATTGTAGGATCCCTTCTGCTTAGTAGCTGCATCACTTTCTCTAGACTTTTCTAGAGAACCTACAGCATTTCTGCACCAACACATGCTGCACCACCTGACACGATCTCCTCAAAGCTATGCCTATCCACCTGCACACATTGCTCCACCTGGAACTGTGCATCACTGGCATTCAAAACTCATGCCAAATTTTTTTTCAACTTATGAAGCCATCACTATGGAGCTCCATCTATATCCAAAGTCCATCTGATGCCGTAAAAGTCGACTCTATCATCGAGTCCCTCGAGGCCAACCATTTAATGCTGCACTGCTAAGCCTACTGCTGCACCTCAAATACTGTCGTTGTTCTTTTGAACCCTCCGCACTCTATAGTCCTCTCCAAAGCCATCTCGGATACCTTCGCAACTTGCGGGTACCTTCAAAATCCAAGAGCTCATCCAACTCTTTTGAAACTAGCAACTGAATCCTAGAAAATTCCACCCTAGTCCTTCTCTTTTGCCCCTACATCAATCATCGCTTCAGTTGCGCTTGGAGAACCATTCTCCACCTGAACTATGACTCTTTCTGGTGCTCCTGCAAAAGAAATATGATCAATGATACTTTCGACTGCTAAAGACCTCTGGCGCTCCCTGAGACCCTCGGCTCTTCCTGAGACCTGCACCCGATCTCCTTGATATATCATTAACAATCTCTATTAAGATACACTCCTCGACTGCTGCACCACCAAGCCTCTCTCACTCCCATACCTTTAGGGAAGTGCTCCCTGACTCATCTCTATGCTGCTCTACAGCCATCCAGCCCTGACCTGCTGGACCTTCATGGATCATCCATCTCCATCATCCCCAAGGCCCCGCAAATCTATGCTCTGGTCGAATAGCTAAATACATCTCTGACTACTTTCCCATCTTACTGACATCGAAGGACGTATAGTCGCTTTTTCAGCCTTCCTTCGATCATTATTCCTTGAAAAATTTCTCTTCAACAGCCCTACACCGTCCGTCTTCCTAAAGAATCCTGATGCTCTTTGCTGAGATACCTCCCTCGACTGCTACATCATCAAGTCTCTCTCAGCCCTGCATCTTCAGGAAAGCGCTACTGCAGCACTCCAGCGCTTTTTGTCTATCACATAACCGTCATACATCCCGACCTTTCCACCAAGACTGATCAGTAAATCATGCACCAAATCCTTCCATCCCAAAAAAATCCCTTTCCATTAATCCTCTCAACCTTCACCTTCAACTCGCTGCTCTCGGTTGGCCAAACCACAGCAACAACAAGGTAGATTTGAGACATACCATGGAATTCTCATACAGATTTCTGATTTTATCTTGTACAACTTCTCCTTCGCTTTCATGCACCATCAGACTCTGAAACCTAGCATCTTCCACGCACCATCAGGCTCTAAAACCTGACTCTGATATCGTATTATCGTCCACAACATTTCAAGCATCACCTAGCTCTGATACCAAATTGTAGACCCATAATATCACTCAAACATCAATCATTCTTGACATCACAAGCACCGATACCATGTTATGAAAGCTCCTGATCTTTAGCATAGATCTGAAAAAATTTATGACATTCTCTATGGACAGCAAACCATCGATCCTCCATCTGAATCTGTAATGGGGTGCCTCCCTCCTTGGGCTTGAGGGAGATGCCCCCTTCTCTAGGGCTTCTTTAAGAACCCTAGGACGGCAACTCTAGAGAGAAGAGAAGAAGAGAATTGAGGAAGAAAAGGTCTGTATTAATTTCAACCTTGAAAATCCTAATACAATCTATGTATTTATACATAGCCATTAGGCCCGACCAAAAAACTTTTCGGATAACCCAATACATGAAAGCACTTACCGAGCCCATGTACACCCATGACTTCCATGCTCTCATCCTCTATGTTGGTGCAGAATCTGATTGACGTCGGATCGAGCTGGAGTTAGAAAAGATGAGGTCGCCACCGATGACCTGCAAAATAAAGTCCTATCTGGAGTCAATGGTGGTGGCTCTGGTAGGATCCTTCGACGATCAAATCAGCTCTTCTGGCCAATAAAAATAAAGTGCTCAGATATGAATTCAACAGAGTTTTGAAAAAGAAGAAGAGAGCTTAGAAAAAATATATCTGGAGGATACCTTTTTATAGACGAAACCTGTTATAACCATCTGATAGTGGGGTCACCTATAGCAGACTGATAAATGATAGTCGTAACCATCCTGATAAATGACAGTCGTAACCATCTTGATAAATGATAATCATAATCGTCCAGTAGTGGGATTGCCTATAGAAATCCGTCTGAAGGAGAAGTCTGAAAAGAGTTTGGCTCTTATAGGAATCCGACTAAAGGAGAGTCTGAAAGGAGTTCAGCTCCTATAAAAATCTGATTGAAGGAGAAGTTGAGAAGGAGTTCAGCTCCTATAGAAATCCAACAGAAGGAGGAGTTCAGAAGGAGTTCAACCCCTTGAGAAATCCAATTGAAGGAGAGGTTTGAAAGAAGTTCGACTCCTGGAGAAATCTATCTAAAGGAGATGTTTGGAAGGAGTTCAGCTCCTGTAGGAATCTGACTGAAGGAGAGGTTTGAAAGAAATTTGGCTCCTATAAAAATTCGACTGAAAGAGAGATTCGAAAGGAGTTCGACTTCTGGAGGAATTCGACTGAAGGAGATGTTTGGAAGGAGTTCGACTTCTAGAGAAATCTGACTAAAGGAGAAATTCAGAAGGAGTTTGGCTCCTAAAAAAATCAGACTACTGAAGAAATCCAAAAGGAGTTCAGCTCCTAAAAAAATCAGACTGCTAGAAAAATCTGAAAGGAGTTTGACTCCTAGAGAAATCTGATTGCTGGAGGAATCTGGAAGGAGTTTGATTGCTGGAGGGGCCCGACTGATGAGAAGCCTGGGAGTAGTTCGACTGAAGTTCAAAAAAAGTTCGATCGCTAGAGGAGTTCGATTGGGGTTTGGCCGCTGGAGGAGTTCGACTACTGAAAGAGTTCGACCATTGAAGGGGTTCGACCGCTGGAGAAAAATTTTTTGATTAAAGCTCTTCTATGATTATCAGTTGCATTAGGCTAAGCATCATACTGGACTTCGACAGGAGTGAGATTTATTTCCAACAATAGTCCCCCTACTCTCGAGTTCAAAATTTGAAGAAAGAGAGTACAAAAAAGATGACTATCAAAGTCCTTTTTTGGACTCTACACCCATTAAGATTGAAGCTCGGGGAAGATCTTATCTCTTATCGAGGTTGAAGGAGATCTTATCTCCTATTGAGGTCGAAGCTCCTGGAAGCTCGAAGGAGATTTTATCTCCAGTCGAGATTGAAGAAGATCTTATCTCCTATTGACGTTGACATTGAAGCTCGGAGGAGATCTTATCTCCAATCGAGGTTAAAGTTGGAGCTTGGGGGAGATCTTATCTTTAGTCGAGGTCGAAGAAGATCTTATCTCCTATTGACATTAAAGCTTAGAGAAGATTTTATCTCCAACCGAGGTTAAAGTTGGAGCTCGGGAGAGATCTTATCTTCAGCCGAGATTAAAGAAGATCTTATTTCCTATTGACATTGAAGTTGAAGCTCGAGGGAGATCTTACCTCCAATCGAGGTTAAAGTTGGAGCTAGAGAGAGATCTTATCTCCAATCGAGGTTGAAGTTGGAGCTCGAGGGAGATCTTATCTCCAGTCGAGGTTGAAGAAGATCTTATCTCCTATTGACGTTGACATTGAAGCTCGGGGGAGATCTTATCTTCAGCCAAGGTTAAAGTTGGAGCTTGGGGAAGATCTTATCTTCAGTCGAGGTTGAAGGAGATCTTATCTCTTGTTGACGTTGAAGCTCGGAGGAGATCTTATCTCTAGCCGAGGTTGAAGTTGGAGCTCGAAGGAGATCTTATCTCCAGTCGAGGTTGAAGAAGATCTTATCTCCTATATCAGAAGCCTTCTATCTAGCCTAAAAAAGAAGTCCAGCTTAATCTTTTCCTATTATAATTCACAAAAGATAGGAATGTTGAAATAAGATTTCTCTATTGAAAAGTGGTTAACGATATTGCAAGTTTTCAAAATTTTAACGTTGACACTATGTAGCTCCTTAATATCTCTTCTTGTCGATGTCCCCCGACCATGGTATTGATACTTCCACGTAAGAATTGGCTTCTTTAAGACCCCTCCCCCTGGGTCACTCCCGGTTGCGAAAGAGCCCTTAGTTGCTCTTCTATTGCATCAGACCAGCATCTAAGGAATCGATCCAGCTAGTCTCTTCTGATGAGCTCTCCGATTTTGTCTTGGAGCTGAATGCATTTTTCAGTATCGTGATCGTGGTCATGATGGTAGAGACAGTACTTACTTCGATTGTGCTTCTTTGAAAAAGATCGTAATTCTTCTAATCTTAGTAGTTGATTCTTAATTTCTATCAGAACTTGAGTTTTAGGAGCATTAAAGGGGGCGTAGTTGTATAATCTTCCAGAGGGAGAACTTTTTCATGCTCTTATGTCGGGGCTTCTTTGATGATGAGCTCAAGGAAGAGTTCGGACTCGTTTGCACTTAGGAGTCCTTGATTGCGGTCGAACTTCATTCGGCCCTCCTTCAGCGATGGGTCTATTAGACTCGTCCTTCTACTGTTCTCTTATGGCTTCTTCATCCTTCAACTTGAAGGCTTCTTTTATGCGAACATATCCCTTAGCTCGAGCTAGCAGATCAATAAAATTCCTAGGGTACTTCTTCTCTAGGAAGAACAGCAAATCATTCTTCTGAAGGCCATCCTTGAGTGCGGCCATTGCAACAGACTGGTCCAGATTTCGAACCTCCAATACAGTAGCATTAAATCAGTTGATATAAGTTCGGATAGATTCTCCCTCCTGCTTAATATTCATTAGAAAATTTGAACCTCGACGGGGATGTCGGCTACTAATGAAGTGAGCCGTAAACTGATGGCTCATCTGATCAAATGAGAAGATCATACCTAGCTTCAACATCGAGTACCAGTTTCTTGCTACTCTCTTTAAGATAGATGGAAAGCTCGACATAAGATGGCATCTGGCGCACCATGGAGCAACATCATAATTTGGAAGGCCTTCAGGTGATCGACCGGATCAAAAGTTCTGTCGTAGCTTTCAAGTTGGGAAAGCTTGAAGTTCGACAGAACAAGCTCTTGCATAATTTAGAGAGAGAAAGAAGGATCGGTACAGACATCATCATGGGAAGTCGGGGCGATGTGGCAGAGTTCTTCAATCCATCGGCTCATTTTTTGGAGTCTTTGATTCAGGAGATCTTCACGATCGTTGATCTCTAGAATTTTTTGGTAGAATGGGAGTAAAGCTTTCTTCAGGGTTGAATCATGGTTTGAGCAATGGCTCTCCACCCTCTGTTTTTTCTTTTCGGAGGTCATCAGTCAGTTAGCTCGAGTCGACCATCCCCCAATCGGATCATGGGACTCCGAAAGAGCCTGCTCCAATTGAATTAGCATCCAGCCTATCGATGTATGGCCTACACCACCTCTGTGAGACCGCAAATCTGCTGGACCAGCAAGTTGAACTGCTCCACATCCACTATGGCTGCAGGTGAAGCTTGAGTTATCGAAGCTGGAGTGGAAACGAATTGATCTAGATGGGATCTGACTGAAGAGGCCATTGATCATCGAGTCAAAGCTTTCCTGAAAGAAATTTTTTTTCGAAAAGAACTCTAAAGAAGAAGAAGAGAGATCGTTGCTGAGCACTCCTTTAAAATCAAGAGAACCTCAGGAATAGAGGGCCCTCCTTCTAGAGCCAATTCTGTTAGTGCAAAATCTGGTTGATGCTGGATCGAGCTGGAGTTGGAGAAGATGAGGTCGTCGCTGGTGACCTACAAAATAAAGTTCTATCCGGAGTTAGTGGCGGTGGCTCCGACAGGACCCTCCGATGATCAAGTCAGCTTTTCTAACCAGTAGAAATGGAGTGCTTGGGTATGAATTCGATAGAATTTTAGAAAAGAAGAAGAAAGCTTAGAAAAAATGTATCTAAAGGATTTCTTTTTATAGACAAAATCTGTTATAATCATCTGATAGTGGGGTCGCCTGTAGTAGACTGATAAATGACAGTCGTAACCATCCTAATAAATGGCAGTCATAACCATCCTAATAAATGACAATCGTAACCATCCAGTAGTAGGATCGCCTGTAGGAATCCATTTGAAGAAGAAGTTTGGAAAGAGTTCGACTCTTATAGAAATCCAACTGAAGAAGGGTTCGGAAGGAGTTTGACTCCTATAGAAATCCGATTGAAGAAAAAGTTTAGAAGAAGTTCGGCTCCTGTAGAAATCTGATTGAAGGAAGAGTTCAAAAGGAGTTCGATGCCTTGAGGAATCCAACTGAAGGAGAGGTCTGAAAGGAGTTCAACTCCTAGAGGAATTCATCTGAAGAAGATGTCCGAAAGAAGTTTGGCTCTCATAAGAATCTGACTGAAGGAGAGGTTCGGAAGGAGTTTGGCTCCTATAGAAATTCGACTGAAGGAGAGGTTCGAAAGGAGTTCGGCTCCTGAAGGAATTCGATTGAAGAAGATGTCCGAAAGGAGTTCAACTCCTGAAGAAATCTAGTTAAAGAAGAAATTCGAAAGGAGTTTGGCTCCTGAAGAAATCAAACTATTGGAGGAATCCAAAAGGAGTTTGGCTCCTGAAGAAATCCGACTGAAGAAGATGTCTAGAAGGAATTCGGCACCTAAAGAAATTTGATTGAAGAAGAAATTTGGAAGGAGTTTGGCTCCTAGAGAAATCAGACTAATTGAAAAATTTGGAAGGAGTTTGGCTCCTAGAGAAATCCGACTACTGGAGGAGTCTAGAAGGAGTTCGACCGTTGGAGGGGCCCGACTGATGGAGAAGTCTGGGAGTAGTTCGACTAAAGTCCGAAAGAAGTTCGATCGCTGGAGGAGTTTGGCTGGAGTTCAATCACTGGAGGAGTTCAGTTACTTAAGGAGTTCGATCACTAAAGGGGTTCAGCTGGGGTTCTACCGCTGGAGGAAGAATTTCTGATCGAAGCTCTTCTATGATTACCAATTGTATTAGGCTAAGCGTCAGACTGAACTTCGATGGGAGCGAGGTTTATCCCCAATACTTTGGATCTAAACCTGACCCATACATGAACTAGCTACCTTAAGACTTCTCAAACCAGGCCTTAAGACTCCTAGGATTAATCCAGACCCTAGCCCAAAATAGACCCTCGCATAACTCTGCCTGTGCACTGAGCTGGCTCAGTCTCAGCACTGAGCCAGCTAAGTTCCACTGGGTCGACTCAGTCTGAAACTGAGCTGGTCCAGTTCTGTACTGTGCCAGCAGTCCCAAATGCATAGCTCTCTATTTTATCTGTGCACTAAGACTTAGCCGACCCAGTTTTGGACTGAGCTGACTAACCTACAGAAAATTTTTTTCTGCAGTCTTGATTCTCCAGCTTTAGTTCCTTACTTCATTTTATGTTCTAGATTTTTGAAGCACCAACCAAGCCCCTAAAATCTTTAGAGCCAACCCTCTGACTCCTTCCGTGGCCTTCCAAGGCTTGGGAGCACCACAAATCCTCACATATATAAATCACATAATAGCTTTTTTTCAAAATAAGCACATATCTTTACTTACCATTGATAATATCACAACAACATATCATCAAAGGATTTCTTACAAGCAACTGCACTACAACCATAATCACATACATCTATGAGCAGTCCCATGATATACTCTCATAAGAAAAATTATACCATAATCATATCCATATATGAGAGTCCTATGACATACTCTCATAGAAAAAAATCATACCATAATCATATCTACATATGAGCAGTCCTATGACATACTCTCATAGAAAAAATTACATGATTATCACATCCACATATGAGCAATTCCATCACACACTCTCATAGGAGAAATCACATCATAATTACATCCACATATGAGTAGTTTCATGACACACTCTCATAGAAAAAATCACATCCACATATAAGCAATTTCACCAAGATACTCTCATATGGATAATCATACCACCATCATAACACGCTCTCAACCGAACAGTCTCTTGATATATTCTTAGATGACAGTCCTTCACCATCATAGCATACTCTCAATTGAGCAGTCCCTAGACACAAGAAAGAAATTTTCTTGCTTGGATGCCTTGGAAGTGATAGATGATGGATGGTGATTGTTGGTATAATCTAATTTTTTTTCACATCTTACCATTAATAATTATTTATTGAATGTGTGGACTTTAATAATATATTAATATGCATGCATATGATGATTCCCTTCATATTTTGATAAGTATAATTAATTTTGATGCTTGCAATGATTGAATGTTTTGATTTTTAAATTAATATGCTCTTTGAAATTCAGTATGATATTTTAAGTCTTCCTACATCAATTCTATATTTGATGAATTTAAATTAAAAGATGCTTAATTGGTTTAAATATTTTAATTACTAAATTCATAAAAGAAACTAAGTTTGACATTCCCTAAATTATCAAATTTACTCAAAAATTTTTATATGAAATAAATATTTAAAGATAAAGCATCTTTTCATAAAATTCAAATACTTGATATTGCATTGCATTTTAGGTTTCTAAGGATTCAAAACTCCCCTAGTTGAAACTAAACATATAGAACTATAAACCCTAGAGCTGGCATTGAATGGTACACCCCCTTATACACCACTTCCTCACCATTAGTCCGCCTACGATTAGAAAGGAGGAAGGCTGAAACTGGTCTGATGAGTAGTCAATCCGTGCAAAGGATATTAGATTTTCAGCATGGACCTTTTATCATTGCGCACCATTTTACAGCATGGATCGATGATCCAACGCAATAAATAAAGGATTGAACTAAGATCAAGGCCCGTCGGGAAGCTTGGAGAAGAAAAATCCATAAAAGAAGTAAAGTGATTTGGCAGGCCTGCTTGGGCATCCAAATGCCATTTCCTTCCATTTTCATCCACTGTCTCTGTGAGGGTTCGGACAATGAAGATTCCAGTGGACATGGGCTTGCCCAACAACTCTCATAGGTCGAACATGTGCCCCATACTCTTCGAGAGAGAGTAAAGAGAGAGCTACGTGTTCTCTTTAATATCGGCTATGAGAGGGTCCAAAATTGCCGAAATTATCGAGACTCTAGCTATCGATACTTCCTCGGAGGCCTTTTTGGAATTCTTCTTAAAAAAAGGGACGACGAAGTGATACAAAAAGAACTCTATTCTTTGTTAGTCCCATCTATAAGAGGAGAGCATATGAAAAATGGAATCGATTCTTTCCTTGGGTCACTGGCCATTCGCCGGGAGTTTCGAGTTTAATACCAATATTTTAGCAACAAATCCAATAAATCTAAGTGTAGTGCTTGGTGTATTGATTTTTTTTGGCAAGGGGGTATCTAGAATTTTCAATCTCAATACTCCTAAATTGATTAATTATTACATCTCATTTGACCAAATTATTGAATTTCAAATTTAGTTTGAATGTCATCCTTAACCCCCAAATCAATTGCATATCTTCTTGATCTAAATTTGATTAAATTCTCCTGATTTGAATCATCTCTAGACTGATTTTATATCAAGATGTCAATGCTAAACTCTGTAGGTGTCGATACTTGAACTGAAAAATCCTTCTGGAACTATTCTGGGAAGGTGTCGATATCTTACACTAAGAAGTGTCGACCCCTTCCAAGGTGTCGATATTTTTTAAGCAAGGTGTCGACCTTTTTTCAGGATAGGGCATTTAAACCCAAAACTGCCCCTTCCATTTTTCTATTTTCATTCATTCCTTTGAGCAGGGACCTCTCCGAACTCCCTCCACCATCCAATCCAAACCTCCAAACCCTTCCCAATTCCCTCCTTCCCTTATTTTGGTGCAAAATGCCGCTTGTGAAGCGGATTGCATGACGGGAGAGAAGACCCCATGCAGGTTCTCCAAGCCCTAGCTCGTCATCTTCTCCATCCCTGGTCCGTGAACGATGCTCCAAGCATTGTGCTGAGTAAAGAATATCTCCAGCCTCACCGGCAGCTCCATCTCCACCACCACCAACATTGTCTCCTCCTCCAGTAGCTCCCTCATCTTCATGAACCACTCCTTCCCGATCAGCTACTGTCTTCTATGTGGTTTCTACCGGTAGAAAGATAAATTTTGGCTTTCTTGAGAAAAATAGGTTTAATTTTGAGAGGAAAATAAAAAACCTAGGTTGGAAGTTCTTTTGTACTTTAAAAATGCTCACCTACCCCAATCTTGTTAGAGAATTTTACCTGAACTTGAAAAGTAGAAATGGGATCATTGAATATGAGGTAAAAGGAGTGCTTATTATTTTTGATAGTGAGAAATTAGAAAGAATCTTGAAAATGAGAGCTGAAGGAAGTCGAACAAATAAACTTGAAAAGAGATTAGAAGGGCTCAAAAATATTTTAGGAAGAGAGGATATTAGTGATTTAGAGGAGGTAAGCGCTAACCGATTGTCTACTGATATGTGCCTCCTACATCATATTACCAGCAGAATTTTTTTTTCCAAAATCGATTGATTTGACTTGTGGCTGCTAAAGACATATCTTTCATATATCATGTTATTTAAGAGATCCCCCTAAACCTCCCAGCACATATGATCAAATTGATGGATGATATAGTAGAAAAATCTAGAACTTCTCTATCCTATGGGATGGCTTTGACATTGGTTTTTCAGGAGCATGAAATAGAACTTGATAGAGAGACCATTAGAGCTTTGATGCATATAGATACTTACAACAAACACTCCCTGTGCTATATGGAATTTGAGAAATAGGATGTTCGTTGGATTTGTCAAAGAGCTCAGATTCAAACAAAGGATCTAGTTAAGACTTCATCTACAGTACTAGTGCCAGACATTCAAATAAAGGAGCCAGTAGTGTCAGCAGCACCGGCAGAGCAGACTTGTGAGACCACATAGGCACTGCTGGATCGTCCAAAGAGATCAGACAGATCACATTTTAGACTAGACGAGGACTTACTAGTTGAGAGAGTTTCTTCAAGGATCATTATAGTTGTCAGCTTAGAGATTTAGCGATTTATCTCAGAGGCCATCTCACTGCTTAGAGAGGAGGCTGCACAACTAGTTCAGGAGATTTCTACTATAAGGATAGATGCTTCAGGCCAGTCTTCTATAGATGTTGGACCATCTTCTTCTCCTTAATTCAATCCTAGTTCATGAAGCCTGACCCCATCTCTTAGGATGCTAGGACTTTCCTCATGTTATCTTAAAGCCTCCTAGCAATCCACCATTTTGTCAAACTTAGGAATCCTGCATTTTTATCTTTCTATTAACTATCTTGGTTGTAAATAGTTTATTTAAACATCATTAAAAGTAAATGAAAAAGATATACTCTTTTCAAAAATATAGTGTCAAAATGCCTTGATCAATATTAATTTGTTTGATATCCTATTATCTTTTTATATCTTTGAATTTGACTTTTACTACAAAACTAAGGAAGAGCAAATTCTAAAGAATTATAATTTAAATAAATATAAATATTTAATTTTAATAATCTAAAATTTAAAAAGTACTCATTAAAGAGGGAGAATAATTGGAAAGTAAAAATATTTAATACAAAAAGAACAAATTTGGATTCTTGTTTTCTTAAAAAGAACAAATTTTAAGACTTCAATGAATGATGTTATTAATTCTAAAAGAAACCTTTCATTACTTCTTCCATCATATCATTTTGTTTCTTCTTGAATGAATGATTTAATTAATTGATTGATATATAAATTAACTAATGATTGGTTTCACTCAATTAATGCTTAATGCTCTTAAAATTTTGCTTATTTATGAAAATTGCTATATTTGTAAAACAAAGGGGGAGAAAACTTTAAAAAAGAAATGACAAATTGATTGAAAATATATTTAAATTCCATGAATCTGAATTTTAATATTAAATTTATGTTAAATATGCTTAATTTGAAAGAAAAAGGAAGAGAAATACTTCATATACTTCACTTTGATTTGATTGGAAATTCTAAATGACTTGTGTTGGAAAATGAACATTCACTGAATAACACTGTTAAGCTTTCATGTGCTTTTAATCTTCTATCTTAACTTGCATAATTTGAATGATTAATTATTCCTAACAATTAATTGGAGTTCAATTGAATTTAAAATATACTGTAAATCTAATTTTTTTATGATAAATTATGTTTTATCCTAAAATATTTGAATTGATTTGTGCTAAGAAAATTCAATTTTATCCTATTCCGAATTCTCATGAAACCTTGATTCATGTATGCTTATTCCTTTTGATCTACTTGATTACATTACTAAACTTCTTTGAAAATTAATATGAGTCAACTTGAAGTTGAAATATTTTCTATGCTATAAACAAGCTGAATTTGATATACTCAAGCTTAAAATTTATTTAAAGATCTAAAAAAAATTTTAAGTTCTACCACATGGGAGACTTTCAAAACTGAAACTTGATTTGCCGAATTTTTTTTATTCGATATATTCATGATACATACATTTTCTAAGTTGAATTATTAGATTTCTTTTAAGAAAAAAAAAATCATGTTATACTTGTTTTTAATTAAAAAGCTCTAATTTTTAACTTAAATCAAAAATCTATTTTTGTGGTATCAAATAGAATTCTGGCTTCAGACATACTTTACTTGGTATCAATTATGCTAAAACATCTTAAGAAAGCTTTATCCCTCAAAATATCTTGATAAAATTAGGATTTAAATATTTTCAAAAGGGGGAGAGTGACATCAATATAAATTTGATATCAAACATCCTCATTTTTAATATTAAATATTTCATGAAGTTCAAATTTGATACCCTCTTAAGCTTAATTTTCTAAAATTTCTTAATTTGATACATTTTTCTAAATTTCGATTGATTTTGATGTATTCCTTATTTCTTCCCATAAGTTTTTTTTTGATATTGTCAAAAAGGAGGAGAAGAATAAGAATGGTTGAGTATATGCTACGCTTGAGCTTATACATTTCATGGAGCTTATTGATATTTTTTTTTTAAAAAAAATCTATGAATCTAAATTTAAGTTAAATGAGAGCTTTCATGAAGTGTGCATTTATATGTGTATAGTATCACTTCATGATTTATACTAGCTAATTTATTAAAACATATCAAACTTTATTTTTATACATATACTCAAAGTTTTGCCATCATAAAAAAAGAAAAAAATTATTGATCTTATGATTGATTTTGATGATTGCCAAACTTTAAGTATTTAACCATATATTTCAAGAATGGATGTAGGTCTTTCCAGGTGTTTAAATTAAAGAATTAATCTAAAAAAAGATGTACATAAAAATCATCAAGTCAAGAGCTTCAAAGAAATTAATTTTGAATTTTAGACTTGAAAGTATCAACCCCAAAGCTAAAGGTATCGACCTCTACCCTAAAATGAAGCAAGAATATTAAGATTTAAAAGTTCAGGAAGGATAGGTGTCGACCTCAGAAGCAAAGATATCGACCCTAGCCCTTTGGCACGTGCTGGCATGCACTGGCATGCAGAAAGGATAACCTCCAGGTCGACCCCTATTCTAGAGGACGACCCCAGGATCGATCTCTATTACACAAAATAGAAGATAAAATGCAAAATTTTTTTGAATTCCAGGAGGTGTCGACCCTAGAGCAAGAGATGTTAACACCAAAGAAAAAATGTCGACATCTG
The DNA here is from genome assembly GCA_006176705.1 of Cocos nucifera. Classification (NCBI taxonomy): domain Eukaryota; kingdom Viridiplantae; phylum Streptophyta; class Magnoliopsida; order Arecales; family Arecaceae; genus Cocos; species Cocos nucifera. Next base: position 258,979 of record QRFJ01001439.1, read on the forward strand.
AAGAAAAGTGTTGACCCAAGCATGGGATAGAGCATAATGGCTAGTTTTTTGCACTTCTCCAATAGGCTTTTCTCCACTCCAACAGCTAGTCTAAGCTTCTTAACAACCAAAACTCAATCAAAAGCAATTTTTAAGTATAAAAAAAGTTAGAAAAATAATTAGGATAAGAGATTAAGGATTTAGAAAAACAAAATCATTCAAGTAGAGTGAGCCTTATTGAATATCCAAAAATAAGAAAAAAGAGAGAGTCTTGAGCTTCAAATTTAGAGAGTTTTCAAGATATAGCTTCCACAATTTCTCAAGCTATCTCTCAAGCTTCAAGAAGAGGGTTCAAGCTTCACTCGAGCTGTTTATTCAATCTCTTCTTCATACATCAAAAGAGTTTCTTTTTTCTTTTGCTTTTGTGCTTAAATTATTTTACCTGGTATTTTCATTTTCTTTCCAAATTTTTTTGAAAAAAAACTTGGGATGTAGGCTAGTCCAAACCGATAATTGGATGATATAAAAGTTGTGGTTGGCGCTCTTAGTTTAAAATCAATTAGATTGATAATGAACCCAGAAAACTATCGATATAGAGTTATGGTTGATGAACCTGAGAAAACTAATTGGATTTATTTACGATCCTGAGTTAAAATAAATGCACTATAATCTAAGAATTATAGTAGAACTCCTAAGAAAAGCTTGAAAAGTGGACATAGGAGTGGGTTACTCAGAACCACAATAAAAATTTTTGTGTATTTGTATTGTATTTCCTTCTCCATTACTTTACATATCTTGCACATTTTAAATTGCTAATAATTTGCTGATTTAGTTTTAACTCTTGCTTAAACTCATACACATTTGATTCCATTGCATATACTATTAAATTTTTATTAAATTGAATTAAGCTAAGTTAGGCACATAATTGTTCAAAGCTAAATTTGGCCAAAATTTTATAAATCTAATTCATCCCTCCCTTTTGGGTTGCAACCTTTGGGCAACAACATACATACATACATACATACATACATACATACATACATACATACATACATACATATATATATATATATATATATATATATATATATGTATGTATGTATGTATGTATGTATGTATGTATGTATGTGTGTGTGTATGTATGTATGTATGTATGTATGTATATGTGTATGTATATATGTATATATATATGTATGTATGTATGTATGTATGTATATATATGTGTGTGTGTTGGTGCAAAATTTGGTTGATGCCAGATCGAACTGGAGTTGAGGAAGAAGAGGCCTCCGTCGGTGACTAGCAAAATAAAATCCCATCCAAAATCCATGGTGATGGCTCCGATAGGATCCTCCGACGATCAAGTCAACTTTTCTTACCAACAGAAATGGAATGCTCAGAAAAGAATTCAGCAAAATTTTGGAAAGAAGAAAAGAGCTTAGAAAAAATGTATCTGAAGGATCCCTTTTCTAGATAGAGCCTATAACAAACTTGAAAGTGACAGTCGTAACCATCGGATAGTGGGCCGCTCAGGGCCACATGGAGTTTGTTATGGAGAGTAGTATCCATTATCGTGATGTGCTCGTTCGTTGAGATTTAATAGTCGAAGTTCGGATGAAGCAAGCGTTGGTTGGTGAAGAGCTTTGACATATATCAATTTTAGAGAAGTTCAGACTTCTTCAAGTTATTTATGAGTGAGTTGATTCATGCCGTGTTGAGAGCTGTAGATTAAAAGGGGCTTAACTAAAAGAAATCACCTAAAGAAAATATGGCTAGAGGGGATCATCTAAGAGGAATGCTAGTTGAAATCTGGAAGTAATCCGTTGGAGAAATTTGGATGGAGTTCGATTGATGAAGAAGTTTAGAAGAAGTCCAACTGATGGAGAAGTCTGGCTGAAGAAGAAGTCTAGGAGAAGTTCGACTGAAGAAGAAGTCTGGAAGGAGTCCGACTGATGGAGGAGTCTAGCTGAAGAAGAAGTCTGGGAGGAGTTTGGCTGAAGGAGAAGTTTGGAAGGAGTCCGACTGATGGAGAAGTTCGATTGAAGGAGAAGTTTGGGAGGAGTTCGACTAAAGGAGAAGTTCGAAAGAAATTCGACTGATGGAAAAGTCTGGTTGAAGAAGAAGTCTGAAAGAAGTTCGACTGAAGAAGAAGTCCAAAAGGAGTACGATTGATGGAGAAGTTCGATTGAAGGAGAAGTTTGAGAGGAGTTCGGTTGAAGAAGAAGTTCGAAAGGAGTCCAATCGATGGAGAAGTCCAATTGAAGGAGAAGTTTGGAAGGAGTTTGATTTGAAGGAGAAGTCTGAAAGAAGTCCGATTGATGGAGAAGTCTAGCTGAAGGAGAAGTCTGGAAGGAGTTTGACTGAAGAAGAAGTCCGGAAGGAGTCCGACTGATGGAGAAGTCTGGTTGAAGGAGAAGTCTGGGAGGAGTTCGGCTAAAGAAGAAGTTTCGGAAGGAGTCTGACTAATGGAGAAGTTTGATTGAAGGAGAAGTCTGGAGGAGTTACTGAAGGAGAGTGAAGGAGTCTGACTGATGGAGAAGTCTGGCTGAAGGAGAAGTCTGGGAGGAGTTCGACTGAAGAAGAAGTCTGGAAGGAGTCCGACTGATGGAGAAGTCTAGAAGGAGTCCGACTAATAGAGAAGTCCAGCTAAAGAAGAAGTCTAGAAGGAGTTTGGCTGAAGGAGAAGTGGCAATTGAAGCTCTTCTACGATTACAAATTACTCTTGATTGAGTATTAGACCGAACTTCGGTGGGAGCGAGGTTTACCCCCAACAATAGTCCCTCTACCCGAGTTCAGAATTTGAATGAAGGGAGTAAAAAGGTGACCGCCAAAGTTCTTTCCTTGATTCTATGATTATTGAAAAAAATAAGGCATTTTATCATCTGCCATGTTGATGCTTGAGTCCCTTTAACTCGATCTAACTCGAAGAGATGGATTTTCAAAATTTTCACCGAAGCACTGCTCGAGACACGGTGCCATAAAGGCACTGCCTGTCGCCATTCTTTTGTCATGATGCTTGGGACACGCATCGCACGAAGAACGATCGAGGAAGATCTGCAATCATGATGGTTTTAGGCTACTTTCTGCTATTTAAGTCCTTTCTTTTCTGGTTCTCATCTTCCTTCCCTTCGAGAGTCCTGGTTCCTTCCTCCTCCGACTTTCATCTTTCTTTCACTCGAGAGTTCTGGTTTCTTCCTCCATCCTTCCTGGTTTCGAGCGCTCTTCTGCTTGATCTTCAGTGTGCTCATCGCCTCTTTGTCCTTCTCGATCGACCTAGGTCAGTTCTACCATCCTTCTTTTTAATTATTCTAGCATCCTTTGCTTCTTATCCTCTCAGTTTTCCTTAAGAAGTTTTCTGCATCCTTTGCCTCTTAATTTTTGGGCATTTCTTTTGAATTTAGTTTGATCTGAATATCCTCCGAAACTTTCCAATCTGTTGGTTCCTGAAGTTCCTCCGATCTAGCCTTCCTTGATCCCATCTCTATTATAGTAGTTCGTACTAGAGACATATCTCATCAATCTTTCATGCTGGATACCATTCCTTGCGTCCTGACCCCGAACAATCTTTCCCTAATTAGCATTCTGTATGAGATCCCTCAGGAGTATGACCTTGAACTTTCCACATTGAGTGATCGAACGAGTTCTCTCCTGGCTAGTCGATTCTACCTATATTTAGAAACTCTACATGCTGGACTCCGACTTTCACTTCCTCCTTTTGTAGTTGCTCTTTTTCAGTTTCTAAACATCTTCCTTGCCTCCGTAGCATCAAATTCTTTTAGGTTTGTGATAGATTCCTTTTCCTCTATCGTCTAGCCGAGGTCCATCCGATCATTTCACTCTTTAGGAACTTCTATACTATCAAGCACCATCCTTCTGCGAAGGACTATTGGTACTTCTCCCCCTAGTTTGATAATAAGGGGTTACTGAAAGGCGCTCTTTCTTTCATTCATAACTAAAAGAAAAAATACTTTTTGTGCGCTGTCCGACCTTGCTATTGGATCTTCCTCCTTGGGGTCACATTAGGGAGTCAGTCCACCTAGCTCCTAACTTAGATAGAGCCGACCTTGATTCCTCCAACAAACTCAAAGCATACCGAGCTCCTCTTTTTTTCGATCTTCTAAAAGAATAGATCTTGTTTAACTTGGATTTGAGACCCCTTGATCCTGTCGGTATATTTTTTACTTTTTGGATTCACTCGATTTCGCATTTGTATACTGTCACTGATTGTGATTTCTTCTTTATTGTAGAAATGGATACTGAAGCTGCCACAATGCTTGCAAATGAGCTTTATGCCTAGAAGAGGAAAGAACAAGCGCCAGATGGTAGTTCGAAGAGGATGAAGATCGGTGCTTCAAGCTCCATGGCCCCCGCTATCACTGTTGCTGCTTTTGAGGTTGCTGTTAGTGCCGAGATTCTTCCAACTATCAAGGTTGGCACTGTTGATGTGGATTCTATGCCCTCTATACCCCCAGGCCCTTCTAGTGGGGATCAAGCTCCGAAGCTTCCTGCTGAGGGAGAGATGAGGGAAGGAAAGAAGAAAAAGAAAGCTATCACGAAGACACCCCATAAGGCTCACTTTAGTGAGTCGAATGACGATAGCGATGAATGAGGAGAGGATCCTTTCGATGATCCAAAGATTGTCCGAGCTTTAATTGATAAATTTGCCATGCTAGAGGTGGTGGACCGCATGGCCGATCTTGAACCACAGCAGCTCATCTGGGGTTCTCTCGAAATCCTCCTCAAGGTGATTGCTTCATTATCCAACTTCTTCTCTTGTCTTCTATTTTTTCCTTCTTCTCTCTTCTCTCGTTCTTCTTCCTTTTCTTCTTCTTCTTCTTCTTTTTCTTAACATCGATCATTTATTGCAGTCGGGTCATCAAATGCTCATCCACATCAAGAGGGCACACCATCTGGAGGTGGAGGCAGAGAAAGTCTAGGAGGATCTTCAAGCCGAGGTCAGTCACTTTCAGAGAAAGGTCGGTGAGGTTAAGCATCTTGCGGAGGAGAAGACGGTGGAAATCAGAAGTCTCTAGGGTGCGCTCAGGAAGGAGGAGTTCATCTCAGCCAGACTTAAGGCTACACTGGCTCTAGAGGAGGAAAGGAAGAAAGAAGCTGAGATCAAAGTCGCCGAATTGGAAGCTCGGATAGCGAAGTCAATCTCGAAGGTGATGATCCGGGCCGTGGAAGAGTTCAAAGCCTCTTCCAAAATGAGAAACCTAAATGTCAAGTTCAGCCAGCAGGCGTTCATTAAAGATTTTGAGCTTTGCAAGGGTCGAGTTGTCCGAAAATTTCTCAAGCTTAACCTAAGTTTTTTGGAAGAAGAGGAGGCTATCGATGGAGAAGCCGAACCATCCACTGCTGCAGTCGATCCTTCTCCCACCGGAGCGGTCGTAGAACCTTTTGAACTTACTGTTGAGGAGCCCGAACCCTCTGAACCACCAGTCGAACTTGCTCTTGAGTCCGCAGCTACTGCAGGAGCGCCGAGTTCTCCTACTGCTTTTCTTTCGGAGGTTGGAAGCTTTTAGTTATTGTATTTTTTTTATTTCATCCTGTACTTGAAAAAACTTTTATTAATGAAAGTAAGACTTCTTTTTATCAATAACTTAGAATTTCTTTCATATGTTGGATGCAGTCTCCCACCGATGTCAAGTCGCTGCCTCAAATTTTTTTTTTAAAATCAATATTAAGAGTTTGAAGATGAAAATTTATTACCTAAGAAAAAAACTAAAATAGATAGAAGACGAACTCCAAAGATCCAGGAAAAATGCTTGGGAGGTGATGATTAAAGTCACTCATCTCCGCAAATTATACATGAAGGATTCCATGAGCTTTAGCATTAAAAAGGATAATTTCGAGAAGGAGTTAGCAGCATTTAAAAAAAGCGCCAGTGATAAGTCCTGGGCGTTGACCGCAAAGATCAGCTCTCTCAAAGTTGAACTTGATTTGGCAAAAGAGATAATCCGATTGTTGGAGGGGAGTTCATCATGGTCTTCTGATAAGTCGAGACACGATTGGGACTGGTCAAAATAATTTTTCAAGCTCTAGAGGTAGCTTTATGATGCCGAAGCTTGGCACGATAAGTGTAGGACTGATTATAAGGAGAGAACAAGTAGGCTTGAAAGTGAGCTCAAATCGGCGAATGAAGAGGTGGCTCGTCTTTGGAGGCAATTACACGATAATCAGCAGGTCGGTGCTGATAAAGAGTTAGAGCGAGTTATTTTTCTGAGGGAATCCTTCTGCGGTCTTTCATTTGCATACGAGAAGGATAAGGCCGAACTCCAATAGTTAAAGATCCAGATGGTATACGAACGTCAAGCTGTGAAGGACGCAGAGGCTGAGTCGATGGTTCTGAAGAGGCAGTTGAGAGAATTTGAAGATAATTATCGATGAGCCGATAGGATGTGTATGGAGAGTCTGCTAAGAAAGAAAAAACTTAAGGAAGAGATAGTTAGTTTAAATAAATCTTTGGTGATGGCTAGTAGTCCAAAGTCTGAGGGATTAGATCCTTCTTAGAGTTTTGGCCTTTCCTCCTCGCTTTTGTAACTAGTCTTATAGACCTTCATTTTGTAACAATTCTAACTTTAATGAAGAAATACCTTCTTTAATTATTTTTCTATTTTATTTCATCATTTTTCTCCTTCGTTTTGTCTTCTATTGGAATAATCATCGAAAAGTAGCTTTTCTTCTATCTTTTCATGATTGAAGATCTTTATTTGTATCAGGACGATGTTGTCTTTTCGTTTTCAACTTAGTTAGTTTTTCTTGGTCCTTTTGTGAAGACGAAGTCCTTACTTATTCTTGATGAGGTTGGTTTTTGCTTTTACCATAATGAGATTTTTCTCCTATCTTAAGCAACTAGAGGTCTTTGATTTGCTCATATTAGGACGAGGTTCTTCTTCTATTAATAAGGCTGCAGTGGCACAGTCGGGCCATTGATAGGTCTTCTCCTCTTCTCCTATTTTTAATAACTGGATGTCTTTGGTTTGCTCATGTTAGGGCGAGATCCTCCTCCTATCCCTAACATGGCAGTAGGGATGAAAATGGGCCATCGAATGGGCCTCTCCCCTTATCCCTTCTTAAATTAATGAGGTCTTCGACTTTGCTCAAGTTAGGATGAGGTTCTCCTTCTGTTCCTAACAAGACTGTAGAGGCACAAATAGGCCGTTGAATGGATCTCTCTCCTCATTCCATCTTAAATTATCGAGGTCTTCGACTTTGCTCAAGTTAGAACAAAGTTCTCCTCCTGTTCCTAACAAAGTTGTAGGAGCATAAATGGATCATTAAATGGGCCTCTCCCTTCATCCTGTCTTAAATTAATAAGGCCTTTAACTTTGCTCAAGTTAGGATGAGGTTCTCCTCTTGTTCCTAATAAGACTGTAGGGGCACAAATGGGCTGTTGAATGGGCCTCTCTCCTCATCCCATCTTAAATTAACGAGGCTTCAACTTTGCTTAAGTTAGGACGAGGTTCTTCTTCTGTTCCTAACAAGACTGTAGGGGCATAAATGGGCCATTGAATGGGCCTCTCCCCATCCAGTCTTAAAATTAACAAGACCTTCGACTTTGCTTAATTAGGATGAGGTTCTCCTCTTAATCCTAATAAGACTGTAGGGACACAAATGGATCATTGAATGGGCCTCTCCCTCATTCCATCTTCAATTAACGAGACCTTCGACTTTGCTCAAGTAGACGAGGTTCTCCTCTTGTTCCTAACATAGCAATAGACGCACAAATGGGCTGTTGAATGGGCCTTTCTCCTCTCCTATCTTAAATAACAGAGGTCTTCGACTTGCTCATGTTAGAATGAGGTTCTTCTCCTAGCCCTATCATGGCGTTGAATGGGCCTCTCCTCCTCCTATCTAAATAATCGAAGGTCTTTGGCTTGCTCATGTAGGATGAGGTTTCCTCCGTATTCCTAACAAGGTGTAGGGGCACAACTGAACCGTTGAATGGGCCTTCTTTATCCCATCTTAAATTAACGAGGCTTCGACTTTGCTCAAGTTAGGATGAGTTCTCCTTCTATTCCTAAATGACAATAAGGGCACAAATGGGCCATTGAAGGGCCTCTTCCTCCTCTATCTTGAATAATCAGAGGTCTTCGACTTGCTCATGTTAGAATGAAGTTCTCCTTCTATTCCTAACATGGCAATAGAGATACAAATGGACCATCGAATGGGCCTCTCCTCCCTCCTCCTGTCTTAAATAATCGGAGGTCTTTGATTTGCTCATGTTAGGATGAGGTTCTCCTCCTACTCCTAATATGACCATTATTTTATTGCTTCTTTCCTATCATCACATAGTTTTTGCATCAAGAAACAATAATGTTGAAATGGAGGAGTTTTATTGATAAAAATTACTGATAGTACATTCTCAAATTTTCTAAATTCTAAGATCGTGGGAGTGTTATTCCTCCAAGCTTCTTCAGACGATAAGTTCTGGACTGGATGACCTCCTCTACTTCATACGGGCCTTCCCAATTTGGAGCAAGCTTTCCTTGATTCTGAGGATGTGAAATAGCTGCTTGCTGAAGTACCAAGTCCTCCACTTTGAATATTCTGTCTTTGACTTTTGAGTTGTAGTAGCGAGCTATTTTTTGCTTGTAGGCTGCCATCCAAACTTGAGCTTTTTTTCATTTTTCTTCCACTAAGTTGAGGTTAGCCCTTAGGTCCTATGAATTATGCTGTTCATTGAATGCCATGACTCGTGTTGATGGGAGTTTAAGTTCTATTGGGATGACAGCTTCAATTCTAAAGGCCAAAGCGAATGGAGTTTCTCCTATTAGAAATCTTTAGATAGTTTGGTAAGCCAAGAGTACATGATAGAGTTCATCTATCCAAGTCCCTTTTGCCCTCTCAAGCCTTGCTTTGATGCCTTACAGCAGGGTTCTGTTAGTTACTTCGGTCTCTCCATTTGTCTGTAGATGAGCCACTGATGTAAAATGATGGAAGATATTTAGATCTTCGTAGAATTTGATAAATCTCGCTCCAGCAAATTATCGTCCATTATCTATTATGAGGGTCCAAGATAGGCCGAATCTGTAAACAATTGACTTTCATACGAAGTCCTGCACTTTCGCTTCAGTTATTTTTGCCAGAGGTTCCGCTTCAACCCACTTTGTGAAATAGTCTATTGCCATCAAGAGGAACTTTCATTGTCCGAATGCCATTGAAAAAAGTTTGAGTATATCCATTCCCCATTATGCAAATAGCTATGAGGCATTCGGGGGTGTAAGTTCGAAGGTTGGCTATTTTTGGATGTTTGCATTTCTTTGGCAGTGGTCACATTTTTTGATATATTTCATAGAATTATGGTATAATGTCGGCCAATAGTAACCCTGCCGAAGTAGTCTTTATGATAAAGATCTGATCCCTACATGACTTCTGCAGATTTTCTCGTGTACTTTCCATAATATAAAATCAGCTTCTGAAGATCGGAGACATCTCAAGAGTGATAAAAAATATGATCTTTTACATAGTTTGCCTTCATACAGAACATATCGGAAGGCTTAATTTTTGAGTTTTCGAGCTTCTTTCGGATTATAAGGAAGAACTCCATCTTTAAGATAGACGACCAGTGGATCAATCCAACACGGCTCATGATCGATCTGTATTACAGAAAGAGAGATAAAGCTAAAATTGGCCAAAAATTTATAAATCCAATTCACTCATCCCTCTTAGGTCGCAACTTCTAGGCAACAACATTCATATATATATATATATATATATATATGTACATATATACATACATACATATGTATGTATGTATATATGTATGTATGTATGTATGTATGTATGTATGTATGTATGTATATATGTATGTATATATATATGTGTATATATATATATATATATATACACAACTAATAATATATAATAGATATAAGAGCCCTCCTTATTATTCAAAATAAAGAATTGTATTAACAAAATTACTAATATAGGTATTCACAGCAAAAATAGAGTTTTCCGCAAAAATTGAGTCTTTATTTTAGTTATATACTAGCAAATGACCAGTGTGCAGTTTTTTCTCCTTTTCTATCTATTCTTGAAATGCAATATAGCATAGATAACAAAAATAAAATGTAATATTATAGATGTAAGGGATAATTATTTTTTAAAATAAAGAACTCTATTAACAATTACATTAATATGGTATCCACGTTGGGCACGAAGCATACAACCAAGCCTTTGTTTTAGTTATATAGAATAGATAATAGATGGGTACAATATGAAACTATTCTTGAAATGCAATAGAGCAATGTAACAAATTAAAATAATAGAAGGATCAAATAGCTAATTTTTTGTTATTCATTAGCCAATGAACTTTAAATGATGGCCAAGTAGAAACTCTTGGTATTAGTATTGGCAACATTTGTATTGGCTTCTATATGGTGAATAGAGAATTCTGCATAAGAACCTTTAAATATAAAATTTTGTCATTAATATCGGTCTCTTGCATGATGTGGTTTTTTCTTTTCCAAAATAATAGGATAATACTGATTGTTTAAACAAATATATATGAGAAATAGAGAATTGCATTAAATAAGTGCTCTCTTTATAACTAATCAACCAAGCCTAATTGATCATCAAAATTGATTATTATCAGTAATAATGTGATTAATTTATATATTAATTTGGTATCACTAGTGAAAAGCTCTTTATTTAATATGGTTTAATAAGCTAACAAACCTCCTATTATTGAGGTACATATTACTAAAATAATATCTCTATTAATAATATCATTGATATGGGAGTAAATGTAGAGCTCTACATAAGTGAAGCCTCCAGCTAAATTAACTTGACTGTACTCAATCAGAATTATATTGAAAAATAGAAATTCCTAAATCACATATTTTTAGTATGTAAATAGTTTAACAGTAGTAGATTACATTCAATAAACTAGATTATCGATAAAAAATCTTTATTATCCTATATAAATTTGATCTGATGTGATTGGAGATCCACTTGAATGAAACCAAGTTTGGTACTCTTTTTATATGTATAATGTTTGGAGTTGGGTACATCGTATCAAATTTTTATATGATAGATACGAAAGCACTTTGTCTTTTTTTGTTCAAGTTAATGCCATCATTTTTTAAAACACTAATTTCCGTTAATCCTAGAGGACCATGTCCCACCTTAAATTTCTTATATAAATAAATAGTTACAATGTGATCCATAACCGTTCATGCTAGTCTCTAATAGTCAATCCTGTAAGCAGGTAATAAACTTTAGAAGATACATAAATCTACATGATAGTAAATAACGGATTGCTGGATCACCGGCGGGTTAAAAATTTATTGACGCGCCAGACGAAAGGCCAAAAAAACAAAAAAAAAA